>JAXGGA010007736.1:0-60857 GCA_038373865.1 Uloborus plumipes | reverse complement strand
GTTTTTGACGGTTATTTAAAGAATGATGCTGTTTCAGTGAGGAACAGTTAGAATAGTCTTAGCCGCTACTTATGGTTAAATATTCAGATGCTATTGCACTTTTACTGCTAGTAGTACACGTAAAGAAATTTTATTAGATTTGTTTACGACAAATGTTACGAAAATGAGAAAGAAACGTAACTAAAGCGCAAATGCCAATAAAGTGTAGAATATATCCCTTTATCCTGCCATGGAGAGCCTTCATCAGTGCAAAAAGTGCTTGAAGCACGTCAAACACGTGAGGGAATACAAACTTGAGTTTTCTTATGGATGTTCTAATGTGTATTGGACACTTTGCACTGATGAAGGGGTTATAGCCTTAAAATGGATATTTACAATATTTTCTGAACATTTATGCTTTGAAGTATATAATATTATTGTGCAATAAATGTAAAGTATAAATGCAACGTTAAAAAAGCACAAATACGAATGAATACTGCAGACACGTGTTTCGGAGTTTCAAGGAACGCCTTTACGTAGCTTTTGTCGGATGTCTGTGCATCCATAAGCTCACAATTCTTTTGCATTGAAAAAGGCGGTCCTTGTAACGCCGAAACACGTGCCTGCAGTATCCCTGCGTTTTTGTGCTTTTTCTTAACGTTGTATTTATACTTTACAGTTGGGCTTTTTTACGTTACTTCCTCATTTTGTTATTTTGTTTATATTTTAGCGCAAATCGTCTTTATCAAATTTAATTTAACTGTTGTTACTCTTAATTAGAGATTGTAGCTGTTGACTATGGCTAATGACAACTTGAGAGATTTTTTTGAAAATTTAGACTGCTCTTTGCCAGTTTCAGTAGTGGTGATAGCATAGAACCTCGGAATGGGATACTTGATCACTAATGCGGATGTTATACAGGGAGCTACTTCGGATTTTTAAGGATATTTTATTCGATACAGTTGTAATTTTTGCATAAAATCAGGAATGAACCTTATTTATATCATACATATCTCTCGGAACAGGTACGCTTCTGTAATTCAATCGGAACTGTGTGAATTTTTCCAAGTTTACTAGAAAGATCATTATTCATAAATCTTAAAATTAATATCTAAATACCATTAATAACCGATTTTAGAACAACAAGATTGAGACAATTCGAAAACAAATAGGTAAAAATAGTTGAAATTTTAAGATTTGTAATAAAAGTTTTACAATATGAGATTCGCACTTGTCTCAAGCTATTGACGTAGTGCATATGTTAGCAAAAATATTAAGTCTGACATTTACTGCAACATAATATCATAAATAAAGTTTACGATAAACTCACAAAATATGTGAAACGTCAAACGTTTCACATTTCGTGGATGAAGGGGGGGGGGGTGCGTAAAGCAGATAGAAATGGAAATGAAAAGCATTTTCCAAATAAAATTATTAAGATGCTAATGATATGAGTAAGTTTTTTCTCACACATCATTTTTAGAGCAATGATTCACAACTATAGTACTTGAGCATTTAAAGCTAAATATTTCCAAAATAGCCAAACATATTAACACAACTGCTAAGAAAATACACTCCAAAAGAACGTGCTACGACTAATTTTCTAAAAATGCTTGATACAATGACAATGAGTTATATGACTAGTAATCTCTTAATCACACGGTTAATAAAATGGGGTATATGTCACACACACAACCGAGGTTTAGTGAAGACAATCGGCAATCTTGACTGACCATCAATGAAAATGAGAAAAATTTGTTATTTATGCGAACTTGAAAAAGTATTAGCCATCTTACTTCCTCTTACAGCGGCTTTCTGAAAACTTTAAAAATCATCAACCTCTCGCTCTTTTAATCGGACGTTAAAAAATGCTTTCGTATTAGACTTCTAAGTTCCAGTACAGAGAAAAAGTTTTTAAGATGAAGTAAATGTCTTGGAAAATAAATACTTAGAGGAAATCCTTCTGCTTTAGAATCATAAGACGATAATTGCTTTTAAATGAGAATCCAAGTTCAATCTATGTATCGCAAGTGGATTTTGGCTTGGGAACTACTCACTGGGGTTCTTAAAAAACAACTTACAATCGTTACACGTATGTTCTACAGTTAAAACTGAGAAAAGACTTCATCACAGGATGATTGTTTTTAAATTTACCTTGTCTATCGTTTTGTAACCATAGAGTCCGGTATATCTACCTCCCAGTTTTTGAAAAAGCCGCCATATGATTTGTGGTGTTGATACGGCGGTGGAAGTGATGCTAAGCATAGTAGTATGCGGCATAGATATAGAATTACCTAAAAACACTATGAAAAACCAAATCCATGGGCAATCGAGATGCAATTTGCTGACGGGAAAGGGGTTAACAAGCGCATGCGCGCGAACAGCCCTTTCAGCACCAATAGAAGATCAGTGCTTGCAAAAGTGGTTTCGTCTTCGTAGGCAACGCTTTTGTCCGTCTACTTAAAGATTGTCAAGTTCGTGGTGGTCAGTAGCTTCCACTACGGAGTAGTGCGCGTATTTAGTTGTATCTATGATATACTTTACCATTTCTAACATAGTTGCGATTTAATATCATATAGTGGCGAGGCAAGCATCTAAGTGTGTTGCGGATGTGTTCATCCGCAAAGGAGGATCCATGAGAACTACTTAGCAAGCATTTCGCCTTCCGTTTCAACTTATAAGTACTTTGTATATTATTTGATATATTAAAAATATATATAACTTTTTTTTTCGGGGGGAGGTGTATGTAGGGGGGGGATTTCATATTGAAGTATTCATCTGAAGGGCCAAGGGGAAAAAGATGAAAGTGACCACAAAGCGATTTCGAGAAAAAAGAACAAAGTTTGCTTTCTCGTAGCTCCTTATGTAGTTTTTCGAGGTTTTATGCACATTTCGGTCGCTTCTCATCTTTTTTCCCCCTTGTTGTTCTGCCAGATGATACTAGTCCTTCATACCCCTGGATAGCGCTAATATCTCAAAATTGACGAAAAAGTGACTTTCATCTTTTTTCCCCCTGGCCCTTCATCTATTTTATAAACTTTTTAATGCATTTCGTGTGTGTTGGGAGGGTGCTATTCGGGGTGTATCGCCCCCATATATATATATATATATATATATATATATATATATATATATATATATATATATATATATATATATATATATATATATATATATATATATATATACACAGTCGACGCTCGATATAACGACCGTCTCCGTCCTACAGAAAACGGTCTTTGTAACGAGTGGTCGTTATAAGAGGTAGAACATAGAGTATATTGGGATACAGTACAGATGGGGGTTTTCTCACCGGTCGTTATATTAGGATGGTCTTTATAACGTGTGGTCGTTATAACGAGCGTCAACTGTATAAGAACTAGAATAAATGTATAAATTTAAACACAAGGACCTGAAAAGAAAGAGATTAAAAAAAGCAGCATCTAGAATTAACGATCGAATGCAAAGTCAACTTCATTTTTTTTTTTACCATGGTCTCTTAAGAGTCGTTAAGGCACAGATAGCAGTTTTCTGATTCCATCTTTAAGCTCATTAATTTTGTAAGGGTCATTATCGCGACAGAATACCCTTGCCGCACGAAAGTATTGTTTTTAGGACTGCCGACTTCTTTCTGCAATTAATAACCTGAGGCGCTAATTAAGAAACGACTGAAATGATTTATTTCGTCTCAGGCATGGACATTTTCAATTAGATGGTAAGGTTTGAAGCGTTTTTCACAAATATGTGTTTGAATTATTAACTTCAATGTCTTACATTACTATTTTTACTCTAACTTATAGTAATTTTTGGCGTGGTTATCTCTGTTACGTAGTTAAACTTTGAAGGAAAATGATACATGTTTCAATGTTTCATACTCTTTAAGGCTATTTAAAAATGCAAATACAGATAGTTTGAGTACAGATCCATGTATAGTTTTAAAAGAGCTTGTGCCATGATAAAAAGCAAAACAAAATACAGTAAACACTGCTTTATTTATGATTCCATTGAAATTATTACATTCCTGCTTTAAAAGTGAAACAATGTACTGAAAACCTTTTTTGAGAGTTAATAATGTGCAAAGAGATAAATGAAACTTCAAACTATAGGATAAAGCTCTGTTTATTTTGTAAGAATAACAGCAAACCGAATCTAACCTGGCACTTCTGTGAAGGTTAAGCAGATGACAAATACAGCATTAAGACGATGCCGGGTTAGATTTGCTCCAACCACAATTAATTGTCTAATGCATAAAAACAGAGTTTTATGAAGAGTTAATATGCGTTAATTATGAAGAGTTAATTTGCGTTATCATGCAGGTTTAACTATCGGTAAACCAGATAGCCCCATCTAGGAGACGATTTTTATAGGAACCAAATATTTGTTTTTCGCTAACGCTTTCTGTGCTCTTCAATAATAATAAAATAACTATTGTCTACGTCTATACATTTTTAAAAGAGTTTCCTATAAAACTTCCTCTCTTTTGGATAACCACAAGCTCCAATGATGCAAAAGTTACTGGATTAACAAACTGTTAATGTAAGAATTGACGTCATCAACATCTCTTTGGTACAAGGATTTAAGTGTGACGTAATTTCCCCGCTGACGTCATTTTGCATCAGCGGATTAGCTATTGCTGAAAGTTTAAATGCGTTCATAGAATTTTCACGTAAGGAATAAAGTTTTAGCAAAATTTTGCAGAGAAAAATTTTAATGGCTTGACGCTTCAGTGGAATAAAAATTCAAATGAAATTTATATGAAATTTTTCTGGCAAATAGAGGAAAAGATAGAAAAGTAGCTAAGCAAGTATTACTGCTACTACGAATTCACAAGTATATTATCGTAGCATATAAATAATTATACTGTATTTTGAAAAAAAAAAGAAATGTAATAATAATATTGATAGTTGAAATATTGGGAAAAAATATTGCTAATCTCATCGTCTTAGACAAGTTCTGAATGTACGGTTAGACTAAGAAACGTATACTTGAAGTCCCAAGGCTGTGGGAACTTCCCACAGAACTCCTCAAGAGCTTGGGACTAAAAAAATCTTCGAGATAATGGAATATTCAAGTTTTAAGGTTTCGAGTTATCGAGACTCTACTATATTTCTACTCGATTATACTCGAGATATTAACTCTGTATTATCTGTGTGGGTTATAGGACTCCAACTCTGCACTTCACCTAAATATTATCTTACTTCAAAGAAACTCTTTCCTTCATGCAGATTCAATATTCCCAAGTATAAATATTTTTCTAACCAGTATCACAAGGAATATTTTGCCTCAGCTTTCATTTCATCTTTTGTAGCAAAATAATACACTACGGCTCGCAGAATGTATTAAATTTTGAAAATTGTAAATAAAGTTTTGATTTGGCGAAAAAGAGATTTCTTCCATAAAAGTAACATTTTGCATCGTGCATTTTATTACTTTGTAACAGCTGTTCCTCTACAGTCAAGTATCGAACGCTGCAGATTATGCCTCACAGATTTTTGTTCATATTTTGAAGCATAACCAACTAAATCTGACTGACGCAATGCCGTTAAAATTATATTACTTACGTCCGGTGTGACTTTGGAAAATAGATAATCATTATTATGTATATTTTTGTGTTTTTTATGAAATTGCTTACAAATAAAAGGATTTGAAAGGTTTTTCAACTAAAGTTCAGTTTTAACGAATATTTGTCATTCAATGTCTTTACTAAGGGGTTCTGAAATCTGTTTGAGAAAAATAATAAGACGTTATTCATTCTCTCTCTCACACACACCCACATTTTTTTCACTCGCTTTGTTTAAAATGATAAAAGTTATAATTTGAATAAGTGAATATTGTTTAAGAAAATCTATGACAAAAATTATGTTTGTATGTACTCCATTCATTAACATGGGTTCGTACATAAATCACACACACACACATTTCTATTTTCACGTAAAATCTTTCAAATAGTTGTCTGTTTTATCGGTTTTAGTGACCAATATCGGTTGTATTACAACTTTTGATTTAATTACAACTGCAGTATTTATGTAATCTTTGTTTGTTCGTATTTCATTCGATTAGCAATATGGAAATATACCGAAAAAAAAAGGAACAAGATAATTTTTGTGATGTGGACATGTGTAAAGAAGTCTCCACCCAAAATATGCAAGCGATTAATTGTTCTTTCCACACACAAATATACTTTTGAAAGAAACGAAATAAATTTGTTAAAAAATGCAGCTTAAATAGTTTCTGCTTTGGTCCAGCGTGTAGAATTTGGTGTCTTCAAAAATTGAAGAAAGGAGTTTAGAGCAAATTGTCTCCAACGATTGCAAGCTCATCGGCTCTAGAGTTCCTTGGAGGTTGGCTATTATCATTCATCAAGATGAATTAAGGCTTAGAAAATCCTCAAAGAGCTGTTAAGAAAGAGCGGAATGACTCTAATTAACAGTTTGGAACCCGAACCAAAATCGAAGTTATAGCCTTAAATTACCCCATTCTTGCAAATCCTTACTCTTTATCGAAGCTATCCGTTCGTCCATCATTCCATAATTAGGATTTACTGGATGGTATGGGAAAAATAGACACTGGATAGTTTGATATTTTTGGGAATTAAAATGCGTTTTCAATGGTATCGAACTGTTTTCGCTATACATCTTAAGTTTGTCAACTATTTTAATAATAACATGTAATGATAAGTAGCAAAAAAAGAAAAAAACTGTTTTTGGCTTACAAAGCTTTTTTGCGTAATGAATTATACGTAGTTAAGAAAAAAAAATCTTCGTAAACATTTTTTAGAAAGTTTCGTGCTTAGAGAACTGAAATTCGTCTTGTTTTTAAGTTACTTGCAGGTTTTAAGTTATTTGCACAAAATCAACTGCTTTGGGCAATCTTTCAGGCAATCTTTAGGGAAAAAACTGATCCTTCTATGTTGAAAATAGATATTAATAGATCTTTCGCAATAAGAGCATTTGTTCGAATCTGACTGTCTACTCAAATCACTTAAAAGTCATTACGAAGGGTCGGGGAGGGGGGGAGACAGACAGACCAACATATACATTTTCTCCATGTCAAAACGCTGCTTTTCAATCTATTTATTTTTTTACATTTTCTCAAGTTTTAAAATTTATTTTTGACTATCTTTTTCAGTTAGAGATACTTTTGCGAGGCGCTTTTCATGTCTTTTTATACATATTTTTAAAAAACACTTTAACTGGAAAATATGCTAAAAAAAGGTGCGTTTGTATATATTCTCAGTCACCTTGCTTAACGTTTTAGCAATATAAGCCCCAGGACACCTCCATCCCGGTCCAACTTCTTTGGTCACTAGCCAAATTAGCCAGCAATCGGTCTCATTGCCGCATCATTATGTTTCAATATTTTCAAAAATCAACGCTTGTATACATTTTCTTCCCTTTCTATACAACGTAAATGTTTTTTTTTAAATGTAGTTTTAAACTGAAAAACGCACAAGTTTTTTTTTTTTTATGTTGTGTTGAAAATGAAATTGGCTAGCAACTTGATTATTTTTTATTCAAATAGGTCTTAACATTGTAGCTGCTTTTAGTGTCTAATGTGAAAATTTGCGTAACTCCTTTTTTTCTTGCTTCACACAAGATGTGGCTAAAACATAAAAGTAACTAAAGCTTTGGTAAAATAGGAATAAATAAGCTTTTAAAAATCCTTGCCGGTAATTGCTTTCGAATAGCTTTTAAAATAATAGCTTTATATCTTGCAGTTCACAAGTTTTCAGATTATCTAACAGTTAATTTTAAGCCTCGTTTAAAATCACTTCTTAAAAAAAGTTAATTATTTTGAAAAAAAGAAGAAAAAGAAAACTTTGGAATGCAGTTATGTTTTTTTTTACTTTAAAAATGCATGGTATTTGCTATTTATTTTCCGCTTATAGTTTTTTTGTCTCGATTTAAATCAATAAATGTATAGTTTTTTTTGTACTGATTGGGGAGTTATACATCACGTATAAACTTAAATGAACAATGAGAAATTATAATGATTATTATAAAGTGTGCAAAACCTTGATGAATATAATACTGGAATAAACCTACACTATGCGTAGGTTAAGACTGGTAGAGTAGCGTAGTTACTTTCAAAAGTGCAGGTTTAAACGGTGCCAGCCGGGAGATTTTCAAGATTCAGAATATCGTATGATTATGCCCCGCGTAAAAGATCTTCGGTATTCGTTTGGCGTTGAATACTCTAGAAAAAATTAAATTCCTTGTGCAGTTTTGTACAATAAGAGCCCAGGTACCTCCACCTGGAAGGGAAATTTGCATCAAAGGTCTTGTGATTGTGGCTACTTGCTGATAGTGGTGTCACACAAAGAATGGATGCCAGCTCATCTGAATGCAGTATGCTTCTGTAGGAAGGTAAATTGCAGTCAGTATTTGCAAAATTTTCGTTTCCTTTTTTGAGCAATGACAAATCGCTATATATATATATTTATTATTATTAATATTATTATTATTGTTGTTGTTGTTGTTGTTGTTGTTGGTGTTGTTGTTGTAATTATTATTATTAATATTATTATTATTATTGTTATAATTATTATTATAATTATATTTTTTGGGACCTCAAACGTCATGCTCCCCTCTTTCAGATTAGCTCTCTGCTAGGGAGGCATAAATGTTAAAAAATTAAAATTAAAAGTAAAACTAATGTTTTTCAATTTTGTGGACACTAGTAAATGTATTCAACATTTTGGGATTTTTTCGAAGTTCTTAGGGCAGTTTTTATGCACAAACGTCAGTGAACCTGGATTTTCAGCATTCTAATACGTAAAGAGCAATTCCATGAAAACTAAAATCAGTAGGCTAAAATTTCATATTGCAACTATTTTACTATATTATATATTATCGTAATTTTCTTCGTTATGACTGGTGTTGCCAACCTGCGAGTAAAATCTTAAAATGAGACACAGGGACATAAGAGAGCTGAATAAATAGATTTGTAATGCGGACAAAAAATAACTAAACATCGAAAAGGGTTGCAAAGCGTGTGACTCTTCATTGATATAACTCATTCTGCTAAATTGACTTTTGACCTCCCCATTCGAGTTAACCGTTTAAGTTCTTATTTAGATTTGTACCAAAAAAAAAAAATAAATAAATAGAAAACCGTCATCGAGCTAAGATGCAATAAATAAGTGAAATAGTATATTAGTACTCTAAAGCGCCTTAAAAGTCTAGAATAAAACATAAATATTTAAAATGCATTATTTTTAACAAGAAAATAAAGTCAATATTAGAAAAATAATATTTTATTCTGATAACAGAGTACTAAATTGAAAGAAGAGAAAGATTTTTTTCTTCTTTTTGAAAATGAATGACACGAATTTTAACATTTTAATGAGACTTTTTGTGTAAAAAACAAAACAAAACAGGTGTATAGTAAAAAAAAGAAATAAATAAAAATACATGCGGAAACGAATGTATATTGAATTCGTACGAAACGTAGGTATCGAAGTAGGCAAATTAAATTGGTATCCCAGAAAAAATAATCTTAAGAATTTTAATTAAATAATTTGCTTCTTTAATATTGGTATATTTTAAGCTGTTAAGGACAGCGCTCGATACATTTTCGAACTTCAATGTGGTATTTATGAAAGAAGAATTCATATTTTTTTCATTCTTGTAAACGGAATTCAACAAAGAATAATCGTGCGGAGAAAAAAAAATCGAAAAAAGAATGAAGAAGCTTTTATGGATTCTTCTCCGATAATTGCTTTTAAATGGCTTTTTAAATAATGGCTTTTGAACTTACACTTCAGACGCTTTCCTATTATCTGATAGATAATTTTAAGCCTCATCAGGTTTGCCCTCAATAAGGTTCCGCATAGTAATTTTTCAATTTTCTTGAGGAAAACTAAAATTAATGACGTTTTAATAGTAAATTTAACCATTTTCAGATGTAAACTACAATAGATTTAGCGTACATTCATAGATCTTTCTAGATAACACAATACTGATAACTGTGTTTGACGTTCTATCAAAATGAATTAATTTGTCAAATCTTTTAATTTGTCACTAAATAACTTCTCATTTTATGTGTTCATTATAGGAAAAAATGCGGGTGTTTTTGTATCAAATATAATTTTTCTATCCATACACACTTATATCTCTAGTTGAGACTGGGGATAGTTGCCACATAATTTTATAGACATTTTTGTCCAGAAATTATTGCAGGTAATGTTTTCAAGAATGTACAGGTACATACACACATTTTCTTACATACATTTTTAGTAACATACAGGACATTTATAAAGCCTTGCACTGATAGAAGAAACAATTTTTGAAGAATCAAAACAGATGTAAACATAAACAATTTTTTTTTATTTTGATCTTGTTCCGAAATGTTTCTTCGCAACCTTTATGCACTCCTCTTTGTTCCCCTTTGGTAGTTCCAACAAGATTTGGACGATTTTTAGCTTCGCTCTGAGTTCTAACACAGCTAAAATTTCCCTGTTTTAACCCATTTATGCCCAAGTTTTTTTGAACAATTTTTTTCAAATTTTATCTGTTTAAAACTCTTACTTGGAAGGGTTTACATACATTTTAGGCGTAAAATAGATCACCGTTGCCATGTTTATTAAGTTATTTAACGTCCTATTTATGGGACACTAGGCAGATATGTGCGCAAAATACGACCTTACTTGACTTTACTTTTGCAAAGTAACATTACAGAAGGCATCTGTGATCAATTTTTAGCAAATCATCTTAAAATAGTTTATTTTTGGGAAAAATAAGTTCGCAAAAAAAAAAAAAAAATACTTTCTGTGTCTACCCATGCTGGATTGTTGCTTGACTGATTTGTCTGAGAATAGCAGTTAATAAATAAACTGTGATGTCCAAATTGAGGCTCTAACTGGTTTTCTCAAGAAGAAGGACTATTTAACATGTGAAAAACAGCATTAGTAAAATGATATACCCATTACAGGTTTTTGCATGTAGTAACTAACAAGCGTCCTGTTTTCAGGCTACTGGGGATAAATGGGTTAGCTCCCGTTGACTTCTTCGCTTGGGATTGTATCAAATTTCTTGTGTAGTGCGTTAACGTCACAAGTCGGCATCAGCTGCGTGCAATAATTGTGGAGGCAATCAGCAGCATCACAGTTGATCAACTAGAGCATGTGTCCTGTTACAAGTCGAAACGTTGGTGTCTGCAATGATATGCAGGGTTTACATGTTGAGTTTTATTAAATTTCTATGTATGTTTCTTGTTCAATGCATGCATTAATTTCCGTCATTAGGAAAATGAAAAATGAGTGCAAAAACTTTCTATTTTGATTTTCCTCACTTAAGTCTTAGTTTTATAATTTTTATCTAAGATAGGTTCCTTTTTTTAAAGTAAGCACATTATTTAGAAAACAATCACGTGCAAAAAAAAATTTAATATCGCTGATAAAAAGTGTAAAGACTGAGATCTAAATGAAATTTATTTATGACACTTAATTTATGCATTCATAATTAAAGCTTCTTTTCCAAAAGAATATCGTGATGCTTAAATTTTCATAAATAACACTGTTTTCTACTAAAGCTGTCGGAAGAATTTTAAAATTAAAAGATTGTAACAGGACTCTGTTAACATTTAAATAGAATTAGAATTCTAAAGATTCATCTAGTAACCTTCTAATTCGAAGAGCTAAGAATTGACGCACTTGCTGGATAATGTTTTTTTTTACTGTTTTGAAAGTAGTAACTTGAAGGCATAATTACCACAAGCCCATTAATTACTTTCGAAAGATGAATCAAAAGTGGCTCTTCAAAGCAGAGGAAGTTTAGAAGATTTAAGAAATTGTGTTTCTTTAATTTATTTTTCCGTGCACTCTTCATTCCTATTTTTACTATACTGTTAAAAAAATGTTTAAAATGACAAAAACTGTCAATCTTAAAATTGTAATATGAATCAATGAAATTAAATTTAAAGCTAAGAAAAGTCCTTGCATGAATGGAATAAGACAAAAACTGGGGAAAAAAATGCTTACATCTTGTCATTATCAAACACAAGTTCTATCTTTCTATGGAATTCGTGCAATACACTGGTCAGCAAGTGTTGCTATTAATACAATACGTAACGACCAAATTAGCTGGTCTTCGTAGGCATTTAGTTAATAGAATACAGATTGCATGGCAAAAGATATTAAAAAAATATTTCATTTTTTTTGTCCCATTCAAAAGTTAAATCAGCAGTTTGATTTTCGCGAATGATTTTCATTAAATATTTCTCATCTAAGATTTGGTGAAAATGTTCATTGAATTAACTTTTTCTATGCAGTAACAAAACTTTGTGAAGCGGACCAACGTGTCCCAGACATGGGGTACGTTGCTGCATATTGCAAATATAACTACTATATCAATTTTAATGTTAAATGTTATCCAATATTGTAACTAACTTATTTTCTTTTGTTTTTAGCATGGAAAAACATTAAGTTTGAAAATCATTGTATAATATTTGATTATTACATTGAACTTCTACTTTTTCGCTATTTATGCAAAGATTCAGATCAACTTGGTTCTATATCTGCTTCATTTTTGACATAGTTACAATTTTGATTTCTCATTCTTTTAAAAATATCCGTATTTTGTGGGTTTTCTAACAGTGGTATGTACCCCATGTTCTTTGTCCGAAAAATTGCTGTCATATAATTTTTTGGGAATAAAAAATTAATAAACTGCAAATAGTTATGAATTAAAACATCTTACTTTAGGAGGGGAGTTCAATTTAATACTCAACTCTTCATGAGATCCATTTAAAAAATTAAGTGGCAGATTTATGTAAAATTACAGAACGCTACAAAAATAATACTTGCTGAATAAAATTTGTTCAGTATACCTGTACCATGTGATTCCGTTATAGAATTTGTAGGACTAAAGGTGCTATTAGTTGATCAAAAAATGAAATAAAAAATAGCAACAATATTAAAATAATTGAGACCGGTCCAACGTGCCTTATGGTAGAACAAGCTCCGTCTCCTCTTACGGCTAGTTGATTACTTATAAATTATACGGCAAATATATATTTTCGAGAATGGTCCATTTCAAAAATATGTCACCCGCAGACTGAACACGTTGTAAAATCATTTTTATGAGAAATAAAATTTTGTTCTTCGAGCTGCACTTTAAATTTTATCGCCTTCCAAGAAATCCACTGGCAGCTTTTGTTTGAAATGCATTTTGGCAGTTGAGTAAAATTTTATTCATGACGCTTGTGTTCTGAACTCTGTCAGCGTAAAATGACTCGTTATATATTTTTGGTGCCTGCTAGGATTTTCTGTATTGCTCTCACACTCGTGAAATAGCTGACGGATTTGGAGTTTATCCCCCTCCCCCGCTGCCTATTTATTTTTTATACTATCCATATTGCAGTCTCAAATAGTATTTTTAAAGAAAATGTATTGCCTATTCTTGAGCTAGAAAAAGTCAATTTCTAACAGATAGCACCCCTTTTATTTTTTCTTATACTTTAATTGAGCATAAATCCTTTGGAAAAGTTGTTTTTTTAACTTTTAGCCTTTAACTTTTACTTTGAGTAAAATTTTATTTAGTCACATTTACATAATTTTAAGCAATGCTTTAATTTCTTGTTCATTGTAGACTGACTTAAACCGGTCGGATTTAGGCCCGTTTTAAGTAGACCTGCAATCATCGAAAGTTGTAGATAAAAATAGTACAAACATTATAGGATGTTAAATCAAAAGTGAGAAAATCACAGGACTGTTGCTATTTGACGTTTTACAGTTGAGTAATTTTGCAGGTTTTAATACAGTATATTCACATTTTAAAGTAATATTTTAATTTTTCGCATATTTTTAAAATAAGGTGTAAATCTAAATTTCCTGCTGATGAAGTTCAATCTACTTAAAACTGGACATGTTCTCAAGAAACGATCACTTGATTCTTTTAAAAAGTTGCTACAAAAACTGCAGATTAATTCAAAATGTCTTCTGTACAGGATACTGGCAGAAACTCTGTAGAGCTGCTCCATTATTGAAACTTCAAATCGCGACAATCCTATCATTTGCGTCCGACAATTTCCATACCACCATGTTTTCGATACTGCTACCTACATTTTTATATGAATCAACAAACAAGGAAACTGGATGAGAGTAGTCCAACCCAAGCTGGATCTTATGTTGGCACGGAAAATTAGTTACACTCTGAGTAAATGCGTAGCAATAGAGATTGGTAGGGGATCATATCTTTGCATCCTTTTTTTAGGGTAAAATACTGCATTTTAGGACTTCTTAAAAGTTTTTTTCTTATTTTTAGTGTCAAATAAGAATAATATATGTTTTGGTTGTATCGGTCTCTATGGCATTACTTC
The DNA here is from genome assembly GCA_038373865.1 of Uloborus plumipes. Classification (NCBI taxonomy): domain Eukaryota; kingdom Metazoa; phylum Arthropoda; class Arachnida; order Araneae; family Uloboridae; genus Uloborus; species Uloborus plumipes. Next base: position 46,559 of record JAXGGA010007736.1, on the reverse strand, counting down.
AATGGCTAGTATAATTCCAAGAATAAATTTACCTAAGGGAAAGGAATTGATTTAAAAATTTGTTTACTTTGTTCACGTGGCTCATTAATTTATCACAATTGAAATATACTATGAATCAAATAATCATGACCTTAATCTGTTCCTCTAATTAAAAATTATAACATCCATGACCTGCTAAATTATTTTTTTTAACACTAAAAATTCATGAGAATAATGCTGAATGGTTTTCACCATTGTGGCGTTTCACAGTAAAGCCGCCATTTTGTTTCGCATATGACAGCTCATACATTTTATTGAAAAGTAATTATTTCAAAAAGTGATAAACTAATTTTTTTGTTGAAAAATCGCACATATGTTTGCTATTTTTTCAGTATAAAAATTTTGTTCATCTATTCAAAAATTTGCTCGCAAAAAAAAAAAAAAAAAAAAAAAAAAAAAAAAAAAAAAAAAAAATGCTTTTCAAAGATTAAAACGCATTTATTTACTGGCAGTTTCAGGCAAAGAAGTTTTGTTTTTTATTTTCATTCCTAGTGGAATTCAAAATTTATTTCCTTAAATCTTTTCCAATCAATGTCCATATTTTATCTTCAGATCCAACGACATGTAAAATGAACAGAATTCAATTATCCCTTTTCCGTAGCCTGTAGGGAAATCAAGTAACGACTGGAACATTTTCCCTTTTATGCAGCATTTGATTTATTCAAACGTTCGAATGGCGATATCGTTTGCAAATCTAAAGGATTTCTTTATAGGAGAAGTCTTGCTTTCTTTTTACGTTGTAAGATGCTCTTTTAAATGGGTTTTCAAATACTTAAATCTTAGTACATTCAACTGTAGTTGATGACATCTGTTTAGTACTCTTTCAATGCATTGTGCACTGGCAAAAAAGCTTTCTAAACTGCTCTATTTTTTCTTAAATTTTGTATAAAAAGGAGAGCTGATTACTTAAGATATATTGCTTGTTAATCAACTCCTTTGGTACCAAAATATAGATAATGATTTTTTTTCTAAAATAATAACTGATAAGAAGTAAAACATTTTATTTCCGTTTCATTTGTATTATACCGCTCCTCCTACTGTGTATTTCATTTTTTTAGAAACTGAACTTTATTTTTCCTTCATTTCTACTTTAAATTGAGTGACATTAGTTTGAATCGTTTTAATTAATTTATTATTGAGATGAGAAAATGATCGAAATTCTTTTTAGCGAAATACAATTAAAATAACTAAAAATGTCAAACTTATCAAGCTGTTATTGTATTGCTTAGGAGTTAGCCAGAAGGCTATTCACCGGTGAAAAATTCTGTACTCAAATTATTGCGAGTATTGCTGAAAACTCCCTTTTTAATTATTTTTCTAATTTCCACAACCTTCAATAAAAAATTCTCCAAACTTTATATGTTCTCTTCTGTAGTACATAATCATAAATTTTCCCTGAAAGTTCATATTCGTGGTGACTATAAATAATATGACATATTATTGAATGAAAAAATGTTTTTTTCGGCAGATTTGTATTTGAAAAAGAAAAAAAATACACTACCTATAGTGTCAATTAAAAAGTCCGGTCACGCATCTTTAAATGAAATTGGAGCCTTCTTCATCAAAACATTCACAGTAACTGAATAAATCAACACAAATATTGTAGTAGAACTGCAAGGCCAAAGAAATGAGTAGTTCTAATTCACTCACAAAACTTCCAGCGGGGCGCGGCTTCTATACCAACATGGAAGGTCGCACACACTTATTTTTTTACATAAATTATTCCAAACATATACATTGTAGCTTTTTTCGTAGCTGTACTCGCGATTCTATTTATGTACATAAAAGGGAATGTATGCTTGTGTGTGTGGCTGTGTGTTCCCTATGTGAATCTGCAATTTACGTTAGATCTTTACTAAATTTAGCACATTGGTTCTTTGATGCTCTAGAATTCTCATAAGGGGGTTTTCTTCATAAATATCTACAGTTTACGTCGGATCTTTGCCAAATTGTGCACAGAGGTCCTTCTATGACCAGGAACTCACGTGTGGAACTCAACATCTCCCTTCTATGAGGATGGGAAAATCTGTCAAACGTAATGTTTACGATACTTAATAGCAACGTTTAACTTTTTTGAGCAAAGAAAATAAGTTAAAGAGGTGTGACTTTAAACTTTAAGTCCCAAAATTTCTCTTTTTTGCACGTTGATGGGAATTCTTTTCTTTATTTAAGCATGGTTGTTGAAAATGCGTCACTTGACACAACTTTTTTTTTCGAGGAAGACTGCGAAGCGCAACGAGTACTGTATCAATCAATAAATAAATTAAAAAAAAACTTCATTAGAAAATCTCTTAAGAAACTGGCCTTTTATAAAATACTCTAAGGGCCCTGCTCCACATTAGCGAAAAACGCGAGCGTAAACCAGAAACGTAAAATGGATTAAATGGTGTTCTTATGGAAAGTACCCGGATTTTCGGTTTCTGCCTTCGGTTTCGGTCGCGTTTTCCGCTGATGTGGAGCAGGGCCCTAACTCTAGTAATGATATAGTTCCTTCTCAAGTTGTTGTACTTAAGAACACTACCTTAAGTAGTGTTGCTTAAGAAGAAGCTATATCATTACAACGTGACTGCTGAAGAAGATGCTGTACTGTTGCTAGAATTTTTTAAGAAAGCCCAGTTTCCCAGAAATTTTCCAGGAATCAGGCTTTTTTTTTTTTTTTTTTTGCGCCAGCCCATGGGCCAAAACTTACTGTACCCTTTTCAGATGTCTTGACCGAGAACTCTGGGGTGCAGAAGCAGATGTTTCAATTAAATGGTCAACCGTATGTGAAACTCCCAATTTTTTGTTCCTAAACATGCCTGGTACTCACTTTATCGACACACTGAATGCTCGAATTGAAAAGCAATTTTTCGCTAGTATAGTGAAAAAGAAAGGTTCTAAATAGGCTTTTAAACTGATCGCTGATTTACAAAAAGCTCAAAAACCTGCTTTATTTGAAACAAATTTAAATGCCGAAAATACTCAAATATATCCGTGTTAAAGTTCAGCCTTAAAACTAATTTGTTAGATTTATGAACGAAACGTTAACTTTATAATTACTGTTTTTTCTTGTTTCTGATGATAATTAAAATGTGAAAGTTTTTTAACTTTATAATAACTATTATTTTTCCTCATTTTTGGTAACCAGAAGTAAGTTTACTTAGTATTAGGACGGGAAAAGTAAGCTAAGAAATAGCCTAAAAAAAAAAAAATCGGAGTCAGATACTTGACTAAATTAATCATCTAATTGCGAGGTCCAATAATAAATATATATTCCAAACAAGTCCTCTTCTTAATCAACTTCTATTTCCGTGCATGCAACGCTTTAAAATTACTCAGTACCTCTATGAATTATTACCGAGGAGTATATGTGAGCTAGAAGGAGGATGAGAAACATCAAAAGTAACCGAATTTCTAGCATGAATTATCTTAGTTGCTGAACTTAACGTTACGCTTCGTTCAAAATAAACCTTTTATCTATGCGTATTCTCTGATTCGCATCCAATTAAAATACTGAAACGAGTTAACTTGAAAATTATCATAGTTTTATTATATTGATGATGAAATGTAAAGTTACTGTACTATCTTGCCGTTTCAATAACCATCAAGATGCTTGCCAAAAAGAAATGTACTTTGTAAAAGTATCGTAAAAAACGTATTAAAACGTATCGAAGTGCTTTTACTCAAATTGCGTCGTTTGTTTTACACTCGTTAATTTGTTGCACAGATGTAGTCACTAATTTCTTATGAATGACATTATTTACACTATTAAGTTTCAATTTTGAGACAAAAATATTGACAAAAAACTTTCTTTACCTTACTTTTTACTATGCTTACTACTTACTTATACTATTCACATACACAGGATGTAGAAGAACAGAATGAATATCATCAGTTTTCGAACTTTGATGGATTTAAAATTTTTGATATTTTATATGCGTTTTAATCTTTTTTTTTCTGGAAAATGGTTGCGTGCGTGTGGAGGGGAGGGGGGGGGGTGAAGGGACTGTAGATGGGTGGATGTGTGTCGGTGAACTTTTTTGTGGTGGTCTGCAATTCAAAAAGATTTAGTGACACAAAAGCCGAAAGATATTTCATATAGTGATAGACTATGGAAAATGTCTATGGAAAATTATAACTTAATATTAATTCCTCCAAAATTCCACCTCCGTGTTTTTCAGATCACACATCTCAGAAGATAATACAAGCAATTAAAACAAAATTTTTCAATTCCATTGACTCTGCCGAAATTCGGTGTAGTTTAAATTTGATGAAAATAACTTCAAATCAGAGAACTTTATTGTTTTTCTTGTAAACTTAGGATTGCTAGATTTCAAGAAAGTTGCAAAAAATCATGCAGAAGTTGAACCGATTGGTTCGTTTAGTTTGAAGTGGCTATTGCTCTTAGAGGTTGGAGAAAAGGCCCAACTTCAAAACCCGCACTTATTTTTGTTGTAAATTTGTATTTATGCTTTGATTGATCACAAGAAATATATGAACTGGTTGGAATAATAATGGCGTAAGTCAAAAACTTTTACAAATTGAGTTATACATCAATTTGAGTTGCAGTTTAGTTCTGGTATCAAGTGTATCTCGTGTGTAAAAAAATAGCTGCAGTAACAAAATAAAGAAATAAATATTATTTCACAAAAGCAGTTACCGAAAGTGCTATTTAAGTGCGAATGATAGTGGTACAAGTTATTTTTCACGCTGCTGATTGAAACAACAGCCAAAATTTTCTGCAGAGAGAGAACATCACTCACTCTTCATAGTCCTTGGATGTATTTAGCTATGTTTCCTATCGTAAATGCATAATGAGAGCAGTGTACGTTATTTGAAGTTGCTTTGAAACAAGTTACAATAAACTTTTTATTACAGATGATGCGTAATAAAATGTATCTATGATTACGTTGCTCAGTCCATTTACACTGGTGCGACATTTTTACTCAAATATTTGCAGAATAATTTTTTGCAATTTGTCTGGCAAGAAATTCTTGTAATATTCTTTATTCCCCACATTTTTAAACATTGACTTTTACCTTTGAAACAATTAAGCGTAAATAACCATTATATATCAAAATATGAACAATAAAATTTTCAAACAAAGGTTTGTTTTCGAAAAATTAAGATTTGTAAGAGTTGTGAGTGTGTGTGTAGGATCACGCCAGCAACATTATTAATCATTATTTTTTCGGTAAAAGAAAACTTTTTAGAAAATTGAGGCTTCGTATTATGATGCATAATAGTTCCTTATATTTGAACATATAACAGAAATTTAAAGCCGAGGTAATAATTTCCGGACAGCTTACTCCGTTTTCACCCAACTACGACTCTAATATCCTTTTTTTTGCCTCTTTCGCCAAAAATTTTAAATGAGAAGTACCTTATGAAATAAATAAGTAATTTTTCACATTTTCCACATATTTATTACATGATTCTTCACTATGCTATTCAGTTACCAAAAACTGTCGAGTATTATTACTTGAAATACATTGCGGTTGAGGTTGCTTAAAGCCTAAGTACAGCTTTGTCTTTGCTTTTAAATTTCAGTATCAAGAATATAATTTCTCCCAGCAGGTAATTAGTGAATCTTTAAACAATGTTTTAGAGATATTTTTTAATAACATTGCGTTAATTAACTTCATTTCATTAGCTAATTAGGGTGATGTTTCAGCAGTTTTACTGATATTTTCTAATGTGTTTTAAGGGACAATTTTAGGTAATAAGAGCATCTCATTCTATGTTTTAAGCTTTATTTATTATTTCTACTTGTTTCAAACAAAGAAAGTATAAAAATAAGGAATTTTGGAGAAGTTCTGTTCCGGGAAGAATTCATTTCAAAACCCTTTTCAATTTGGTACATAAAATGAACAGCTAAACAATTTTTGTAGTGAGAAAGTTCTTATGTTTTTAAAATTTATCATGATCAAGAAACTAGCTCTTTTAAATTATTGTTGAAACAAAGTGATACATTACAAGTGTAGGGTTTTCCAGGACTCGACTACAAAGTTTTGAAAAATGAAAATTTTATGTAGTAGTAACTAGAGAAATAGAAGCAGTAGGAATAAACTGGGAATTTTGGGGAGAGAAAAAATTTTCTTGTTTTTTTTTGGAGGAGTTTATTTCCACTCGGGAAAGTATGAAAATTTTGAAATAATTTTGCACAATATATTGTATTCAGAAATGTATAATTTAAATCTTGATGCAACTAAAACCTCACTAAAACGAATTTACACATTACACAATATGAATAAACTTTGCTTTAAAATGTATGCTGCATTACCGATTAAGTATTTATCTAATATTTCAATATATACATATATTTATTAATGCAATATTGTGTTGAAGTACAATAGAAAACTGCCTTTTCAATAAACTTTATTTTAAAATTAACTTGAAATGTCTTCCAGGCACATTTCACCTTCCACTATACTACTTAAAAATTTTCTTCGCCCGTAAAAATCGCCGATAAAGGGTTGCTTGTGGCAGGAAACAAAATTACCAAGAATCAAATAAAACTCCTGTCTGGCCAGACTGCATTTTTCTCTATTAGTTTAATGAGCGACACAAATATCCTCTTTATTACGTGGTAACGTTAAGTACCGGGTTTTACAGGGAAATAACTGGACTTTCAGGAAAGAATAAAAATTTAGGGGGAAATAAAAGTACTTCAGTTGTGACTTAATTTCCTAAAATCTTTGCACTGAATTGGTTTTCTCTCTTTTAAAGCTCGAGTCGCCGCAGTTCTAGTTGTGGTGGAGTGTTAATTTGGTTTTCTTGGGCAAGGAAGAAAAAGAAAGAGGTAGTTGCTTTCCAGACAACAGTCATGCAGCTTTATATTGCTTTACATCGTTTTGAATGTTGAGTAGTATTTTGTTGGGTTTTAAGAATAGAGAACAGTTAATTTTGCTCTAAAAGTCCAAAATTAGAAAATGTTTTACTGAATCCAATGTATGTTGTTGTTATTATCGTGTATGACAAAGTGCAAAACTAATATGAACACATTGGTTACATAAAAAGTTAAAATAAAAATAATAAAAATAAAATATAAAGGTAACAATTTAAATATTGTCAAAAGCGTGAATCACTACCGTTGCAATATCCGTGGTTCTTTCTGAGTAATAAGTGTCCATTTTGCAATCATTGTCTATTTTGAAGAGGGCACCAACAATGAAAATGCAACTACAAAGGTGCTTGGGATCCAGTTGTGTGCCTGGTAAGTAGCTGAATTCATTACATATCATGGAACTGTTGGACAGCATCTTCGTGACCTTAAAATGCTTCGTCTTTAGTCTTGTTATTGTTGTCGCAATTTCTCGGCTGTAATACGAGTGCAAATACCATTGTAAATATACTATTTCTATATAAGTTGTTTTATTAATGTGACAAGAATTTAAATATTATAGAAAGACATTCTTTTTCCTAACCACTTTTCCGATAAAGTTTAAAAATATTATTAAATACATGAGGGAAGATTTAATATAGAGTAAAAATATTGCTAAAACAGAAAAAAAATCCAAAAGTAAATTATATAATAAGTTAAAGAATAGGAAGCTTAAAAGTAAGGTATTATTAATTGGAGTACCTTTAGTCCTTGCTGGTATCTTTTGCGAAATAAACGAAAAGTCAATCAATACTATTAGAACTGATTAAGTCAAGACGGGCAATTGAAACGAATAGGATGACGTGGGTTAAAATAAATCATGGGGTAAACTAGTACTTAAAAAAACTTTTAAAAATATACAAATAATATTTACCTCCTGTGTTCTCAATGTTTTGTATTTTTTGACACCATACACCCTTTTATATGCAAAATGAGTTGCAACCTCTACTTAAAAATTACGGACTGATTTATTGGTTTCCTTAATAAAATCGTGAATGTGTTGGTCATAAAAACATTTGATTTAAAGAAAATTAAAGGTTAAATCACACCAGTTTTTTAACCTAATACCATAAAGAGCATATTTTCAAGATATATTTCCTGAGTCTTGCAAGGTAAAACAGCAAAAGTTAATTTTTTAAAGTAAAATATATATATGTAAAGTAAAATAGGTCATGTTCTGCATTAAGTTAGGATTAGGATATATTATGTAGCTAATTATGTTTTTTGCTCTTTAGTTCACTGTGAAAAATGTATGTTGTTTTTACATTATAATTTAGCTAATTTTACAGTAATAAACTGTAAAATTGCTAATTTTATAGTTGCATTACAGTTTTAAACTGGAACCTCTGCTGCCAGTATTATGCTGTGTTTTTACAGTATAATACAGTTAAATTTTACTGCAATAAACTGTAAAATTTCTAACTTTACAGTAAGAAACTGTCAAATTGCTAGTTTTGCAGTTTATAACAGTGCGTTTTACAGTTTACAATTGTAACCTCGGCTGCCAGTATTACACTGGAAAAACAACAGATCATTTTTTGCAGTGTGTGCACCACTCGTCTAACTCTTTTTCATCCCTAATTTAAAAAAAAACTACAGAAGAATGCAGCAACTCTTCCGCATTTAGTCTATTCCTCTGGCAAAGGTTAGTTCTTAAAACTCTTGCGCAATCATTCGAAAACTGCTAAAATACACGAAAAATGACATTTCGTATTATATTTTTTAAAAAAGAAACAGCTTCTTCAATTTTTCTCATTTTAATTTTATTAAATGATACATTCATCTCTTTAGATATCTTCGTTTTTTGTTTATGAAAAACCTTTTACTAGGAACTAACCCTTTCGTTTTTTCGTGTTTTCGGGGTATTTCGCTATCGTAACTAAATTTCATTCGATCGAAAACTGCGCGAAATGGCGAGCAAATCTGTCAGTTCTTCTTTTCATAAATGCGAAACGTAAAGGAATTTAATTGCTTTTGTCACAGTTCGGATACATTCGGAGGCAAAAAGGAGCGAAAGGCTGTCTTAATCCAATTTGAGGCTCGCTTTTGAGGGTTGTCACATGCTATGCGTTTTTAGTCCGTGCTTTTAACTATTATGGATTTATTTTGTTTTTATTTTTCCCAGAATCTAAATAATTTTTATGTCAACTTGAGTTTTTATTTTATGAAAGCGTTGAGAGGAAATTTTGATGACGTCATTCGTTACAGCTCGTTAAATATACCTGTTTTTACACTGGAAGTTTTTTTTTTTTTTAGTTTCTCATCCGGAAAAAATGTGTTGTTTTTATTTTAATTATTAACTGAGATTTATTGAAAAATAAATGACGTAAAAGTCTTTGCACATTTCACTTCTTACATTTTCACATAAACTCTCACATAAAAACTCTTGTCATTTATTTGTGAAAAAAAGGCGAAAATTTCCTCTGAAATATGAGTGATGAAATGGGACTATAAAACAAACAAGTGGTAAAAACTGAAAACTTAGCAACTAGCTGCTGAATGTCCTTCTTACTACTTTTTTAAAAGTAAAAAATCTTAAATTTTTGAAAAACAAATTATTTTCCCCCCTAGTGTAGTAAACACAGTTTTTTTTAAACACTTCGCTAAACTAGCTGTCGTGGCCGTCACGAAACTTTCTTCTATATCTATCTTATGAATTCCAGTTACAAAAAAAAAAAAAAAAAAAAATACGTACTCGCCCGAATAATTGGAAACAGCTCCAATTTCCCAATTATCGTAATAACCCTGCAAATGCAGAATCAATGAGCGAAATTGGAAATCATTACAAAAGCCTTGTTTAGATTAATTGCAAACATTTTATTTGTTAGTAAAAGGAAATTTGCAACAGTTAAAAATTTCAAATCATTGAAAGTTTTCAGCTGTTTTGATAATTAAATAGCGTGAAAGCGATTTTTTAATGAATTAATTTTTCGCATTGTTGACTAAGCGCAAAAATCACCCCACCCTCCCCCTGGGGAGATTGGCGCCAAAATTTAATCGATGCTTGCTTCCATATTAGGTTAGTGTTATTCCAAATTTCATTCAAATCTCAGTAATATTTCTCGAGATACTGTAGGTGCAATAACAAAATAAGCACTTTTGATTGCTTCACCCCCCTTTGAAATATTAAAACAAATTGAATCAGCACCTGTACTCAGTAGGATCTACCTCTGGACTAATTTTCGTTTGATTCCGCCTGTTACTTCCTGAGATATAGCAATCACCCGCGCACAGAACACGTGCGATTGCTCCACCCCCCTTGGAGGAATTCGCTAAACAAAGTCAGGTGCACCAGTTTACATGGTGGTACATATGTGCAAAAATTTTTGTTCGATTTCATGCAGTAGTTTTTGCTCTCGCGCGGCCACAAAAACTGGTCACACACATACAGACTCATACACAGACACACAGACAGACATTTTCCAAAAATGGTCGAAATGGACTCAGCGCACCTCAAAACGTGCAAATCCGTCAAAATTCGACATCGAAAATTTTCACGAACCCAACACTTTCTTCTATATATTAGATTTTGAAGAAAGTAAAAAGGGGGGGAAATGTCTATGAAATATTACTTTCTGCTAAAATTTTTACTGATGTTTTGCTCCTTGATATAATCTATCAAAATATGTTTCTTTTTACTGATATAGCTTTCTGTATAAAAAAAAATCTAATAATAGTGTCGCAGCAGTCAATGGAATCATTAAAATTTTGTGCCTTTGAATAGACAGGCGGAATTTCACAAGAGCCGCTGAAAATACAAGCAAAGGCTGAAATACCGTCAACTCCTCATTACTTGAAGCATTATTACTTGAATTTTTTTCTGGAAGTTTTCCTTGGGTTCCAAACTTGGAGAATGTCGCGTGAATTTCCCATAACGTGAACTATACCAGTAACTCGCTTTTAATAACACCTTTTCGAGGGAAATAAAGCGGCTAACAAGGGCTTAAAAATATATGTGTGCATATAGTGTGCTTTTTCAAGTTGTAAAAGCTTTAGTATTATACTTTTCAGATCATAGCATTGCATTAACATTTATTTTTCAATAAGAATGAAAAATATAAATATTTTGTTTCTTTACTTCTATAACCTGCCATATTACTGAAAGACGATATTTTCCAATCTCATTTTCTGCATGAGCCCTTAAAACTTAGAACTCGAATATATCTTTCAATTATAATTGCAAATTACAAAGTGTTTCCGAAAAATAGTAATGCATGTCCATGTATTTTTGAATGTGTCATTTTGAGAGAAAAGTATAAAGTTAACTCTTAATTTAGCAAGATTATAAGAAATTAGGGCAAAAAAATTATATGAACTTTTTAAGAAAAAAAATTTGTAATGGATTGGAAAAAAACCCTCTTTCTCTGTAACCCACACTTATAATAGTTTTTACACTGTACATGCATTTTAAAGTCTTCAAAAGTTGGAGCTTCTTTTTTCAACATGAGGCGGCCATGACGTACAAGGAGGAAGGTCAGCGCCACCTTATATATATATATATATATATATATATATATATATATATACAAGCAGTACCCGCACGGCGATGCCCGTGCAAAAAATGTAAAGGTAGTCAACTGAATAAACTTAAATTCACTCCAACCCTTTGAAGTAAAATTATTATATTCTTTCATTCAAATGCACTCCACAACCTTTTAAATTCCACTAAAAGTCATATTGAAGTTTAAATCACAATGCGCCAAATAAATAAATTAAAAAAAAACATTAAGTTGAGTAAGTAATAGGAGATTTAGTCAATTTTCAAGGCTTAACTCAATATGCAAATTTAAACCACTGAAGGAAGAGCAGTTTGTCTAGAAAATGGACCTAGTGTTTCAGTTTTGCGTATAGAGTTAAGCCTTGAAAATTGACTAAAGTTGATCAATTAATATCTCGTAGCAAGCAATTCCATCTATCTGCCAGAGAGTTGAGTTGATACACTAAATACTCGATTGGATTGATGAAAGCCTTCGAAAATGTAGTTTTAAATTGAAACTACAAAGACAGAATCAGGTCTAAAATTGAAATAAAAAAATAACTACCCATCGGATTTTGTTGAAACTGGTCTCTAAACCATCCCAGTACCAAAAGGAACAAACGGTGAAAATTTTAGCCAAATCTCCCCGGTAGTTTCTGAGATCTTAGGGAACACGCACACACACATACATATACACATTTACCAACATTCATTTTTATAGATATAGATGAAGGCTAACACAGCCTCAAACATTTTCGATTTCTTTTCGCATGTACGCAAAAATGCGTGATTACAGAAATTATTTTCTTTTTCTTCTTTTTTTATTTTTGTATTACTTCGTTGATACACCTAAAAGTGTAAATAGCATTTAAATTAATTGTATTTTGCTTCGTTGAATTGAGGTGGAATAACTGAAACATAAAAACGCGGAGCCCTTAAAAACCCTTATTTATTTACTTTTTGCACATCGCTGTGAAGAAAATTCATTCTGAGTTCGATACAAGTGTATGATATTTTCTTTGCAAATTCAAGCCATACCCTATTCATTTTTCTGCATTTTAAATAAAGTATTACCCTGTAAAAACATTAAACAAATTCAATAATAAAAATTCAGCGGCCTTCTAAGCGCAACATCTTAACTTCTAATAACACGTTCGTTTGGCTAAAAAATGCTTAGCTTCCATATATAAATAACTTCATTAAGATTTCCAGTCGTCTAGCATCTGCTTATCCCTATTACTTTAATGAGGAACACAAATAACTTCCGCCTCTTATGGAATTTTTAGGGGCGAAATGAGGAAAAATAATGAATTTAGTAAGAAGTAAAGTTTGAAAAAAATAGTTCTAGCTGGACATATTAATTTTTTTCTACTTTCAAGGGAAAAAAGAGTTAGCACAAAAGTGGATTATTGTGCTGTAGACATAAATATAACTCCCACGCGTCGAAGGAAAAATATTATGCGTAGTTAGATAATACAAATATTTTCCTTCACATAAAGGGATTCAATTTTTTCTTTTTAATTGCTTTCTTCAAAAAAATATTTGAATAAAAGGTTAAGCATTTTGTAATTTTTATAGAGTTAACAGTGTTTATGCGTTATTGTCTAATGTTTCATTGTAAATATTTTAAATGTTTAAATACTTACAATATGAATTTACACGCTTTTTCGTTTAATATTTTTTTCCTAAGAAAAGATCAAAAACACTAGAATGGTTTAAAATAATGTTGTGACAAACGAATTTGCTAAACAATTTTATCACGTTTTTTAAGTAAAAGGAAGCCCCTCCATCAAAGCTAAAGAATTAAATGAAGCAATATGTTAGGTACAATTAATACCTAAAGGTGAAACACACTACTAAAAAGTTGTGTACTAAAAATTGTACTACTCAATGTATTAAAAGCTTTTTGATGAAACTTTTGTGGGTATAAAAAGCAGCCGCATCGATGCAATTTAGCTTTGTCTCTTTTGGTGATCAGCTGTTTGTCAGTCAGCTGCGAATTTTGTTTTGGCTTTGTTGTTACGAAGCCTTTGCGCTGTGCTTCGGATTTAGCGTTTCTGCGTATTTGGATATAAATACGTGCTTTTCCGTTCTGACAATGGTGTTTAATGATGTTTGATTAATTGCCATGGATGTTTAGCAACTGTAAACTGTTTTATTGTACATATTTATAAATACATTTACTCAGTTTTAGCAAGATTGGGACCGTAATTTTCAGAAAACTCATTAGAATATCGGTTAAAAGAATATCCGGCTTACTGTGATACTTTTTCAATGTTCTAAACTGCTGCAACGCGTTACTTTTATCCCGGATAATGGAATATCCCGAAAATTAAAAAAAAAATTCTGTGGCAAAATGGCTATTGCATTAAGCGGGCTTCACTGTATCTTTAGAATGGCTTTAAAGTTTGAAAAAATATTAATGATGATAACAATAACGTGATAATAGTACTAAATAAATAAATTAATTAAATTGTATAAGGATATAAGAAAGCCAATTTCAAATTTTAACAGAAAGTGTTGCTAGCAAACTACACTTTTCGCTCAGAAATGTGCCACATTAAATACAGTCGAGCCCGATTAATGGAATAGCCATTTTGCCACAGAAAAATATTTTAATAGACGGGATATTTCATTATCCGGGATAAAAGTAACGCGTTTCAGCAGTTTAGAACATTGAAAAAGAATTACATTAAGCGGGATAGTCTTTTAACCGATATTCTAATAAGCGGGCTCGACTGTCAAGTAAATATGCTATTCGTGTGAATCCCAGTGAAAAGACCTTTGGCAGGGCATATAAATAAAACGGGGATTTTTACTATATTAGTTCTCTGTTCTTTGATGATCCAAAACGGTTTTGCATCATATAATATTTCTCTTCCGCAGAGGTCAGTCTCAGAATAGTTTTAGCTTTGGATCGAGAACTTTCCAGAATCTGAGGCACACTTTATTTCCAGGGCTCTTTCTCTTGGGAAGCTGTAAATGTAAAGTGAGTGATGTTTATATGCATTTTTCAAAGAGCGGAACCTTTCCTCCATTTCTCTTCTCGCAATCTAACTATTTAAAACTTTTCCTTCTGGCCCCTACGGACTTCATGTTAAGAAAAACTTCGAGTGCAGAGTTAAAGTTGTGTTTAAAAAATGGTCTTAATACTGATGTAAATCATGTCATCGGTGCAATAGCATTGAAAGTTGAGGTTAAAGTTTTGCGGGTTAACGAAAAAGGAGTGTTTAGTGTTTGGTTTACAAGTAGCTCGTGTCATATATAAACGTATAAATGAAAGAAAACAGATTTTTGACAAAAAGAGAGGAGGAATTTTGTCACACAATTCACAAACGTTTGATATCTGACAGAAAATTTAATGTTACGATGAGTTGTAAGTTTAATATTATTTAATATACAAGGTATTGACTAGAAACTAAATTTTTTTTTGTATCGGGTAGTACAAGCAATACAGCAAGTAATGGGGAATGTCAGTTAGAAAGGCCATTTTATGTGTGTTCTGATTTGCTTTGCCTTGATTTGATCACGAGCCTTGACGCTATATCCTATAATGAGAGAAGACAGAGGTAACTCTACGCTTAACCTTCTTTTCCTTGGTGAAATGTAACTCTTGCATAGATTAAAGGGCCTGATAATATGAACAATAACAGCTTTAATGTAAAAAAGTAATGAGGGTCTTTCTTAAGTACATGAATGTGTCAAAATTAGTGAAAACAGCTTTTGACTGTGTGTGTTCTGTTTTGGGAAGTAGGAAATTTCAGCTACATTCATGATGTCGGATTTTGAACTGTTGTTTTGTTATGAGTTGGTTTTACGCTAATAATGAGTCCGTGACCGAAATTGAACATTGCTGATAGAATTTTCGTCTTACTCCTAGCCAAGGGGATAGCCGGTTAATTTAGAGATGGTATTGGGAAATATTGGGTGCAATTATTAGAGAGTCTTATCAAAATACATCACTTCAAAACCTATTCAAAAAGAAGCTACTTAAAATTTATGAGGAATTCATTTTTTATTTCGATCATTAACTGATCAAAAAAAAAAAAAAAAAAAAAAGTTTCTCTATTAATACAATATTAGCTAAAATCATGTAAATGGTGCTAACATATAAAACTAAAAATTCCTAGGGATGCCGCGAGATGGAGTTTGAAGTTCAATACTCTAGGAGCTTTTGCTGTAACGCATGTTTTAAAAACTTGTAAGACAGTTTATATCCATGTATGACTGTTATGTCTAGACCCTTATCTTCGAGTGTCAATTATCTGGAGTCAATAGTGCCTGAAAGAACGTTGAATAATGGTCTAATTTTTTTCAGAGCTGCAGAAAGTGCACACGCTAGAGTGTATTAGCGTTATAAAAACGTTTTGGTGTAAGAATCAAAATAACAAAACCAATTATGTTTGAATCTGACTTAGTTCTTAAAGCAATAGGTTAGCGCCCAGAAACCAGGGCTAAGGAAGAACTATTTACGATATACCAACAGCCTGGTTATGACATCCAGAATCCACTGCTTAAATACCCAAGCATTACCGTACCATTGTTGATGTCTTTCCCTGTTGTGCTAAATTTACTTTTTCAGTATGCTTGGCACTGCTGTTGTTGTCTTGTACTAGCCCAGCTGGCAATTTGGGGTGCGCTGCTTCACTTTTTCAACTGTACCATAATTTGGTGTAAAATCCGACTTCCACAGTACACGCATGCCATAGGTACCCGTTTTATAGGGTAGGCAACCTTTCACAGCACAACAAGACATTCACACAAAGAAAGGACAAGGACAGGAGGGAGAAAGCACATCCATGCCCAGGCCGGGATTCGAACCCGGGACCCACACCATCCGTGGCAGACTGCTCTGACCACTAGACAAGGGGGTCGGCATGATTGGCACTCTCTGCGTGAATAAGATAGCATATGTCTCCAGCTCGGTTATTACTTCTTCCAGACAACTGAGTCCACAATAAGGGCGAAACTGCAGCTTCGGGATGGCATAGTTGGGCTGCATATATATTGCAAGCTGAACCAGTTAATTTTTAACGACTTTTTTTTAACAACACCCAAGACTTTACAAACACTCTGCACTTGAGTCAACAAGAACCATTCTGCTTCTAATTAAATACTTCAATACAGATATATATGTATATTTTAAATTACAAAACAAACCTTTTTTCCTTACTTTCATACTGAAATGCAGACATTTCAACAGGCAGAAAAAGTTAGCTTTAGTTTTTTTACTGCATAATTATTTCTTTCTTGACATATCCTCAAAAAAAAAAAAAAAAAAAAACCGTGATTTAAACATCTTTGTGCGTTACCTTCGAAATTATGATCAGTATCCACAACTAAAAACTAAACTTATCCTGTAAATCAAGCCAAACCTTTGTAGAAACGCAACGGAAAAGTTTCATCAATAACTTTAATTTGGTACCAGTTCCGACTTCAATGATTTCATGTGGAAGGTTCTCTTTCATCTTCGAAGCTAAAAGCCGATTACGCTCCAAATGATTGTTCAAAAGCCCACATTCAACAGTTACGGCTAATTGCGTGCAACGCGCTAATGAGAAGGGCCCGCAGAAAGAAATCGATACTTTGGTCTTTTCTGTATCTGTTTCCGACGCAAATCGTACGTTATTATAGTTTCTAATTCAAAGTAACTTCTTTACAGATCGATGGAAAACACTAATTTTAGATATTTTGAATGGAACAGAGCTATCCACCGTTTAGTTGTAGAGCGCATTACGTAGAGAATAAACACCTAGTACATAAGGTAAAACTGTAATAGATTTTTTTATAAACATATATATGCAAAGATGGG
Source organism: Uloborus plumipes (assembly GCA_038373865.1). Lineage (NCBI taxonomy): Eukaryota > Metazoa > Arthropoda > Arachnida > Araneae > Uloboridae > Uloborus > Uloborus plumipes. The sequence goes on along the minus strand of JAXGGA010007736.1, from coordinate 29,369 downwards.
ACAAAAATGAAGTCACCATAAAATATTTTAGGCACAAGACAAATACAGAAAGGAAAAGAAAGATTAGTGCTAACCTTGAGCTATTCAGAAGACACATTTATTTTTTGTACAACTTCAAATATTGAAAATAAGTAAGTAAATAAATAAAGCTTAAAACAAAATCTGTGTTCAACTTATACGATGCACTAGGTAGTCGAGATACCGCTGGCTAAAGAGGTTCAAACGGATAAGGTTACCACGATTTGGCAGTTGAAGGCTGAAGGTAAACTTGTTCCTGGAATTTCGGCTATTGTTAATAGATCAAAGAAATATATTTATTGAGTTGTATCAAGTGACTGCAATTATAAATCAAAAAGCACATCTGGGCGGCCTCGTGTGAGGAATAAACACGATGGCCTTCAGATTCAAAGACTAGCAAGTACCCAACAAATGACTCTTCGTGAAGTTCAAAGGTTCTCGAAGATTTCGGTATCAAAAGAAACGATTTGTAGACAAATTTTGTCAACAGGTACAAAATGAAAAATAAACCATCTCTAAAGTCACATCAAAAGTCACCAATAATGTTGTGGGTTCACAATTATATGTCATATGGACCAAAATGGCTATGAGTGATATTTAGCGACGAAAATGGAGTATGGCTGATCCAGATGGCTGAACAACGTACTGACTTAACTTGAGAAAGAAACCTAGATTTTTTTTTAGTCATAGACAAGGCGGTTGCTCGGGAATGGTTTGGGGAGCTTTTTTCCACAATGGACAAGTGTCTTTGAACTTTACCAGTAGTTACTAAATAACACAACATACTAAGATATTGTAGGAAAACTTCTACCATTTGCTGAGCTTATATAGGGGGCCCTCCGTGAGAATTTCAGCAAGACAAAGCTTCGATTTACACTGCAAACGGCACGAAATCCTGGTTAAATTCACATGATATGAACGTTTTCAATTGGCCAGCATGTAACTCAGATCTCAACCCAATAGATAATCTTTGGGGCATCATGTGTCGCAAAGTTTACAGGTATGGTACAAAATAGAATCCCAAACTGTGCATGATTTAGTTTCTTCGATGGAAACTTTATGAACTAATAAAGAAAAATAGATGCACAAGCAGGTTTTGAGATTGTTTTATTTGTTTTTTTTGTTTCGTTTTTGTTTAAACTTTTGAGACAGTGTTAATTTTTTATTACCATGTAATAGTTTGAAATGCACAAATCAACTTGTCGTTATTATAAACTATGAATAGCACATTTGATTAAAGCAATTTTATAAAAACTCATTAAATGTTTTTCGAAATATATGTGAATATGCTCGTTGTTTGAACTTTTGCATCGCTCTGTGTATACACACACATATATGGTTTTATGATGGTTTTCTTTTTTTCTCAGAAAAAGTTGAAAAAAGTTGCCGGAGATGTTTTGTAGTTTTAACATAGTTCAAGTTCGTAAATCACGATGTTGAGACATAAATTACAAATGTTGCCATCATGAAATTTTTCTAAAACATTTCCAGCTCGCTGTAAACTTCAAAAAAGCTATTTTACGGATTACATTATTTGAATAAATTTTAACGTCGGAGCTCAACAATACTGAGAACTGTTTAATGAAAATTAATAGCAGTTATTTTTTAAATTCTGCTTGATTCCAGTGGGGATAATTTCCTGTCATGCACTAAATAATCAAATCTGGCTTTTTCGTGAAACCGAGTAAATAGGAAATAAAATATACAAAATAAATCTTGTGTCTTTTGAGAATTTTAAAGTTAAAAAATAATATTAATACTGTTCTTAAACTATTATTAATGGTTTGCTTCTGCTTTGTTTGCGAGTTTTATAAATTATTATTATGTTTCTCCTGTTATTTAAAAAATACAAACATGTCAGTTTGAACATTCTAGCGGACGTTAAAATAATATTGCATCTAATTATGAATCAACGGGATTTCTAGCATTGTTCGCTATAAAGGAAAGGTTTCAGTAATGAGGGGTCGTTCTAAAGAGTCGTATCACATTTTATTTTTTTTCCGGTTCATCGCAATACTTTGTATCTTTCCGACCGTTAAGCTCTAATTAAGCAGAGTTACTTCCAAACATGAATTCAGATAAAGTAACTCTTTAACCCAAAATGAGGATTGATTTTTGGCTCAGGTTGACACATGACTACTCATTAGAATACCCTATACTCAACCTTATTTCAGCCCTCATTTTTAACGATAGTCATAGAGCAGGAGGGGGGTTAATGATAGTTCTTTCCGGGAACATCATCCTATCTCTTAATGCATGCACACAGGTGTCATTTTATTGGCGCAGGGAAGCGGATGTAGCCGAACAAATTTTCCTTGTCATCGCTACGCAACTTCCTATTATGCTGAGAAAAAAAAGAAATAATTTCAACAAAGGATGACTTAAATAATTTTCAAGTTAGTTCTAAAGATTATATTTTAAGATCAACGAAAATAATTACTAATATGAGATCACTTTGAATGTATAAGTATGTGTGAAATTGATACATTTATTCTATTAGTATAGGTAAAATACTTTTTAGTATAGGTAAATGTTTTCGTTTTTTTAAAATGAAGTCTGCTCTTTCTCCCGTTTTAATTTTGGTTAATTTCTTATTTCTGGCAATTACAAAAGAGCATTAAATGGTAAAAATAGGTAAGGTACATTTAAATGAACTATAAAGAACACTTAAAAAGACGCTTTAGCTACAGTCAAACCCACTTATTAGAATATCTGTTAAAAGACTGCGCCACTTGATGTAATAAATTTTCAATTTACCAAATCATTGCAATGTATTATTTTGATCGCAAGTAATGGAATATCCCGCTTATGAGAATATTTTTCTTGGCAAAAGACTATTCCATTAAGCGGTGAACAATACTGCACTATTTGGGGTGTTTTTGATCCACAATTTATCTATTTTGATCTGCTCCATTTATAGCTTAAATTCGTTTTTGAATCTATTGGCATAAAACTGTAGCTATGCTGATAAAATATTATATAGTTTTCCAAAATTAACAAAAAAAATGTATAAAAAGGATTTAAAGTAAAACATGAATACGGTTCAAAAATATCCTACCTTTTAGAGTAAGTTTGAAACGCGTAAGAAATGGGAAGCAAAATATTTTTTTTAATAAAATGAGGGCAAATTTGAAGCAAAAAAAAAAAAAAAATAAATAAATAAATAAAATAAATAAATAAATAAATTCATGTCGAGGTATTCCAACAACTTCTAATCATCATACATAAGCTTAGCCTCGAAATAGTAACAAAATTATTGGATATGCAATGATCTATGTGCGTTGTATAACGTTGGCTACTAATTTTGTAAAATTAAAAAGTAAAACATTGTTTACTTTAACCCTGCCAGCAAAGTGTAATATTGGGTTTGCCACGGCGTTTTTTAAGATCAAATATTTGAGGTATAATGCAAAATGACTGTATCTGGAAACGGGAAGCGTAAACGGAAATGGCGTTACTTTTCAAGTGTTCTGTTTGGCTTTCAAGGTTGTTTCATAATTGCATGGTAAATAAAGGGCCAGGGGAAAAAATGAAAGTCACTTTTTCGTCAATTTTGAGATATTAGCGCTATCTAGGGGCTACGAAGGACTAGTTCATCTGGTAGAGCAACAAAGGGGAAAATAGATGAGAAGCGACCGAAATATGCATGAAAACTCGAAAAACTACATAAGGAGCTACTAGAAATCAAACTTTGTTCTTCGTTTTTCTCGAAATCGCTTTTTGGTCACTTTCATCTTTTTCCCCCTGGCCCTTCAAATAAAAACGTTTGTTTTCAAATTTCAGCGTAGTTCTTGGATTTAGAATGCACGAGAACTTTACAAATGTGGTAAAAAATATAAAGTGGGCGCAAAGTTACCCAATGTAGTTCAAACATTACAGGAAATGACTGCACGTTCTTGTAGAGTAAAAAGAGGAAGATGACCATGAAGTTTGAAACAGTTTTTGGAATACCTTTGAAGTTTTCGAATGCTGTTAATTTCTGTAAAATTTAACCTCAAAAAAGTAGAAAAAAAGGAGGGACAAAAAATATCAATTATGAGCCACTTTTTTTGTCAGCTGTAAGTTGCTAGCCGCTTCCCAACTCGAAGTAAAGTTCTTAAAACTATCATTACATTGTTAGCACAATTAGGTGACTCTTTTCAGAATCGAGGACAGAATTCTCCCTTAAAATAAAATCGCCTGCTGGATTTATGTTTTTTTACTGAAAATTTTGACTTCAAAACTTTCAATTTAACGGCAGAAATCCGTTTGCCAATTTGGTTTTATTTTTTTTAACACAAAATTTCGTCCTCAATACTGAAAAGGGTCATTCCAGATTCACAGTACTACACTGGAATCTAATGAGAATATGTACTGACTATTCATTTTTAAACATGATTTTTAAGTTTTTTTTCTCATGGAGCTGATAATATCTCACATTTTTATAGATGAACTTTAGCATTAATATTCAGTTAGATATTGTTTCACAAGATGCTGCAAGAGTGCGGTCAGAATTGAAAGTTATAATTTTGGGTTTAATATATTGTTTGTTCTGAACCGACATGAAACATTCTTTTATAAAACAGAATATAGCCAAAGTGAAATAAAAAGTTATATACGTAGTTGGTATTTCTATAAACCTGACTAATACTCAATGTATAGTTGTTTTTTATATCGAAAGCATACTTCAGTATTAAAAAAGCTTTAAGCATCTTAAATTTCTTGTAACTTACATTTTTTAAATATATTTTATAATCCTTTTAAAAAAAATTTTCTACGAAAATCAATGACATGAAAATTAAGTCTCTTCGACATAACGTTTTTTTCTTTTCAGTTCTCTCTATCTCTGCCGAAAAGTCATTTTCTCTTAAAACCTGGTGCTTAAAGTTTCTCGGTAATAAAGAGGTTTTTTACGTCGCTCATTAAACTAATAGAGGAAAATGTAGTCCGTCTGACAGGAGGCTTTGATGAGGTTTAAAGATTCAGTCTAGCATTGCACTTTTTGCGTATTTATTTTTGTGTGGTTAAACATTGTTACGTGTTCATTAGATGGCACAAAGCAGAAGTAATGATGTATGAAAATGTATGAAATAAAAAAATTGCATCAGTGTTTGAGTATTTTCTATCTGTAAGACAATTTGTAAATATGTTAGTAATAAAACACTGCCACTTACATGTTTATATGAAAGAAAGACCAATGGAAGCACTTCATTCACACACACAAAAAAAGGCCAAATTTCAGCCTAAATTTTTATTTGAATCATATCTGAGTCCTGCACTACAAATACGTCTTTGTATGAAATAATTGTATGAAAGAAATCTTCCATCAAGTTTCCGCTTAAATTTTAATTCAAATCAACCCTGAATGAATCATCCTTAAATATCGCACTGCAACACATACATTTCTTTATGAAAGCAAAAAAAAAAAAAACATTGTATTCGCAAGATATAAAATCTTTAGTCAAGTTTCGTCGTACATTTATATTTTAACCACCATTGAATGACGCAATTCTGAATTTCGTCTGCAAAAAACATCTTTGTATGAAAGAAATCAAGCAATGTAACTTAGGAAAGAGGAGGTAGACAATATTCACTGCTCTAAATTATCATAACCTTTTTGCACTAATGTAAAAATATTAACCGCAATATTACGCTGCTACTATTACCTTACTGCGCTATTAAAAATAATTCTTCTCAATTTATTACCATTCGAGTGAAATGCCTAATTTTCTGTTATTGGGGAACATTCAAATCCACACTTGTGTATTAGTTTTACAGTAATTGACAATTTTTCTGCTGTATTAGAATTTCATAGCGAAGAAAAGTTTATATGGGACTACCGTACGCTTTAGCCAAATGTAAGCTACACGAGAAAGTCAGTCGGGTCAGTTGGGATAAGTGAAAATATAAGGTAAATGGATACAAACTGTAACCCCACGCTTGTGGATATTTTTAAAACTGAACTATTTTGGAGAGAAGACAAGGAAACACGAAGAAGAAACTCTTCTGTTTTGCGCCGTATTTAAGAACAATTGTGTATAGGTGTCAACATTGTTTAAAAATAATGCTGAAAAAAATGTTTTTTAAGTTTAGCGATCTAGCATTTTCCTCTCCACCAGTTCTACAAACGTCAAGTGACTAATCTCAACTAATTTTATTTGTCATGTAAAGGTTATTAAGAACATTTAGTTACGAATTTCACTTTCATTGCTACTTTTAATATGCAATTTAGGAGTTTCATTTTACCTTGCACATACTGTATGCTGGGATAAACAGAAACAACGGAGTTCTATGTTCTTTCGATTTTGTTTTTTCAAAATTTTAATTTTAATCTAAATTACTTGCTCGAGTCGCATTTTACATAAATTCAGAGCACAGTTAAAAATTGCTGTATGATTTTAATTTTTAAAAGGTTTTGAACTACACTTGGAGGATTCAGAGGGCTACAAGCAACCCATGGGCTACAGATTGAGTATTGTTGATGTAAAGCTTCTTATATTGTTAAACGGAACGTGAATACTGCGATGATCTACCTAAATTAACCTCATATTGGCAAAAATGCCTATTTCCTTTATTCCTAGTCTCCGGGAGAAAACAAAACTGGCCAGGGTCAAAAGAAATCTCGATTTCATTTGTTAACAAACAATCAAAAAATCAAATTTTTTGTACCCAGTTACTTTCCGTGCACTTACTTCCCAGTTACTTATGGTACACAATTTCTTACATTTTGTGACTTTTGATACAACACATAAATGTATTAAAAAAAAAAAGTAGTTACTTCCTACTCCTGCTTCATTTCTAGTATATTTATGAGTAATAGAGCAAATATTTAGAAAAGTGCCAATTTGAGTCCCAAGGGAATTTTCACTAGTATTTCAATAACTAGTTAAAAAAATAATTTTCCCCAGAAAGAAGATAAGGTTCTGCTTTCATTTCATCTAATAACATCAGAAAAAAAAAATTTCTTCAGAAAATATTATTTTTATACATCAAAAATCAGATCGGTAACGTGTCCCAAGTAGCAAAGCTGAGCATGCAAACAGGTCATGCGCACTTTCTAACTTCCCAAAAAAAACGCACTTGCACAAAAAACGATTCTATTTTTACCCCTTTGTTAATATTTTACTTCATTTTTGTTTTAATCGTTTTCTGATTTTCTAGCCGATGCGAAATAAGCGTGTCCCAAGTTTCGCCGTCAGAGTGGTAACAATAACTTCCGATCTATGTTTAGGCTCCCAAAATCATTTCCTGCACCAAAACCACGTGATACTGAGTACCTGGCTGAATGTTTTATCGAATCGTAATTAAAAATTTGCATTTCTGCATCTAAAATTGTAGGTAAGTTTTTTTAAAGTGATTTTATAAAATGTGTGTCATTTGAGTCATCAGATCAGTAACACGCTCTAAAATGCGCAGTTTTTATTATTTTAAAAATTATTTTATATATAAGTATAGTCCTTTATTACAAGTGAAAAAACCACGTGTTTGATTTTGGTTTAGTGTGATCGACTCGGAAATAAAAAAATAACTTTGTCAGTTTGTCAGATCGGTAACAGTCAGAGCGGTAACATTGAAAAACAGCGAATATGTTACAGAACTAACTCACACGTTTCAGAATTATAAAAAGCAAAAATAATAGGTTTTAGCCAAATATATTGAATATTTTTGTTCTTAAAAAATGCAAAGCAATGAGTTTCAGTACAATTGCTTCATTTGTGGTTTGTATGACCCAACAATAGAAGTTAGTAAAATAAGAAAAAATGACACTGCAGAAATTAAGTTAATTAATTATTATTATTTTATTTATTTATTTTTTTGGTGCTTCAATTTCTCATAACTTCGCTAAATAACTAGATAATAACTAGCATGCTAAATTTGAATTTCTGATAAGAAATTAAATTTCCTGCAACTAATTAAAGAAAAGCAAGCTACAGAATTGTGTGTTGAAAAAGTTGAAGTTGTGTGTTGTTTCAAAACAAAACAAATGTTTTATTAGTTTGGATTTGGTAATCTCATAATGTATTTTATCTAAAAACCTTATCGCTCATTTTTATTTCCAAGAAATGCTTTTTTATAAGGAAATTTGATTTTCTAGCCTAATATATATATTTTAATATAATTATCTTAATTCTATGTTAAAAATGCAAGGAAATGATATCATATTTAGAGATGTTAACGAAGACTGAAAGCATAAACTCAAATATGTAGCTCATATTAACATCAGACCTGTAACATTCATCAGATCTGTAACGGCTTAAAAGTGAGTAATCTAAGGAGGGGGTAAATAACTTCCTTGACCTCCCCCCTTTTATTTTCTTGCATTTAGACCCATTTTAGACTTAAAATCCAATATTAGTTTTTTTCTGCAAAAAATTTTTTTTTTCAGAAAACTCCAACTTCAAATTGGCACTTTTCTAAATATTGGCCCAATACCCAGGTAGCACAAACAACCTTTAAACGTTTTATAAACGTTTTTAAGCGGTTGTTACAACGTTAATAACCATTTTACACCCTTTAGAAAACGAAGTGTGCTACTTGGGCATATGCATTGCCCAAACAGCTGAAATGACTTGGGCAATCTAGTGTTAAAGAAAACATGTGAAGTTTTTTTTTCGAATCATACGAAGCATGTACATTAAAGAAATGTATTAAACTAGAATAATAGATACAATAAAAAAAATGAATTCAACTCAATATCAGTGCAAGGTGAAATAGAATTTTGAATACATTATACTCAACACTTACATCGGTTTTATTTGATAAGGCTTAAATCAAATTCTCAATTTTTATAATTCTTATGATAAATCAGAATGCTCCAATTTCTTGCATTGACAGTACTTCATCTCTTCAGTTTGAACCCTCAATTTCTGGAAATCAAATCGAAAATCTTATTTATGTCTTCCTTTATGCCAATGGGAAATCAAATACAGCTCGTAAATCTATCTATTGATGTTATTTGCAGCTAAACCAATTGCAGGGAGGAATCTATTTTCCGGAATTTGAATGGAGTTTATTTATGGGATGGTTTCAATATAAGTATTTATTTTTCCTTCCCTCGATTTCACATTATGGAAGTAGGGCGGGAAAATATAAAGAAGATTTAATAATTTATTAGATAGTGTGCACATTATCGAAGAAACCAAATTCGATCTTAGTTTATGAGATGGAGATTCGAAGTTTCATGAGCAATGTATCATTTATTTAGTTACTTGTTTATTTTTTATTTGAATTTATATTTTTGCTCGTTGGATTGTATTTTGATAAACCGTACGCATAATTGACAGTTGATTTTGATACCGTTTCACTTTTGAAAACGGAGAACAAAAATGATTAATGTGATGCATTTGTTTGTAAATAATTTCTTGTCAACATTATAACACCACGAAAGATTTTTTTACATTGTCCTAGCAAATTAATGAACACAAATCTGAAAGTGGAAATTTTTTGAATGTATTCCTGTAATACTTTCATTGCTCCCCGCAATCATAAGTAAGTTTAAAAACCCTCTTTTCATCGAAGTATTGACTCCGTAAAACGTAAATAAGTTTCAAACTTCCCTTTTCGCTGTTTAAGGGGTTACAGTACCTTTCTAACAAATTTCTTTAATTTAAGTAAAAAAGTTAATTCTTTGAAATATTTGTTTCTGCACTTGTTTAACAATCAATAATTTATTTTCAAACATTAAAAATTTTGAAAACTTTTTTTGAAAATTTGAAAAATGTAAGAAAATTTCAATTTTTTTAAAACCCTAAGGCTTTTTTGTTTCTGCACTAATTTCAAAATTTCTTTTTGTGAAATGATTAGAAGGATTACCTCAACAAATCTGTGCATTCATTTTCCTATATTTAGATTAGAAAATATTTTGTGACCATTTATGTAAAAAATTCTTAGAAAATTTTGTTCTTCGAAGTTTAACTAACTCTAAAAATTTTTGTAATTAATAAAACGCTTATTCAATGCACAGTTTTGTTAAATATATTATCCTGAGTGCAAAAAATATTGCTTTAAAGCTATATCTTTTATAGAAAAAATTCCTTAGCATTTACAGTAACATAGAAACACTAAAAACTGATCACCGAGAAAAAGCACTTTAAAGTTTGGCTTTTCCATTAGAACACATAGCATGCATGCCCTAAAGTCGCTCATAACTTTTTAAATAATTTAGCTAGAACAATGCTATTTTTTTCTGAGTGTTTTAAATAACTTTTACTTTTGAAATAAGCAATAAAAATTTTTTTGGTCTTTTGGTCATTTTTGAGGTACTGTAACCCCTTAACTGTGGACGAATTTTTTTTAAATATGCTAGTTCCGGAACGTATGAGATACTTAAAGCAATGGACGTTTTTTGTAAATAGTTTCTTAAATACGGAAAAAGTTACTCCCGACTATCCGTGATAATGAGTTAGCACGAAAAATGCTAAAATACAAATAATCGAATGTAGGATGGTAATCATAAGTAAGTTTTGAAAATCGTATTTTTGCCGAACTGTTGGACTGATAAGCATAAATTAATTTTTAAAATTCCGTTATCGTTGTAGATCAACTTTTTAAACTGCAAAAAAGAATAGAAAATCTCCGGTTCTGTCTAAATGATGACTCTGTAAACTACGAAATAGCTTTAAAAATCCTAAACTAAATGTGCGTAGTTTTATTGCATCTAAACATGAACAATACTCGAATGATTTTTCAGAATTTTTAAACGTACTCTCCCCTCCCCCTTCTCAAAAAAAAAAAAATAATAATCAGGTAAATTTTAGCGGATAATAACACAAATGTTATTATAACATGCTTGAAGCTTGGGGTACATTGTTGGGGTATATTACTAACAAGCAGGTAGTGTACATAAAATGTCTTCTATTAATTTGCACTGTTTGATAACAAGTGCTAGGATTAACGTATTTATAAAGTTTTCAGACTAGCAAGGAAACTCAGAAGAGAAAAGTTTAACGGTAAGATTTGGTTCAGTATTTTGTCACACTGGTTGGTTGAGTCTGTATCTGTTGTAAATAGTTTCATGAACTGAATTGTTTTTTTTTTTATAGTTTTGACTGGAAATTTTACAGCAAAACATTTGTTGTGTTGTGTTTCATGCTTGGGTAGAACTATTGGGAAAGTTGAACTGCTTTTGAATTTATGACTAATTAAAGAAACCACTGAGTTTACAGAGGAAAAAATAAAAAATACGTAACATTTTAAGAAATGTTTTGTAACCAACTGCACAAGCTTTCAATATGTTGTTAAAAATTAGTTTAACAAAATTTTACACTCTGAAGTTTTATAGAAAAAATAGTCAAACTATAATTAGTAAACATTGAATAAATTTATTACTTATTTAAAGCAAGTTTTTTTTCTTTGATATAAAAACTTGCATAACAAAGAATGTTTTGGGACTAAGTAAGCTTTAAAAAATACTATTTAGCTGCATTGTTGCATCGTCATTTTGCATATTCACAGATATTTTAAATTAAGTTTTAGATTACTAGCGCTGCTGAAGTCTATGAAATGTCCCCTCCATCTCAAGGCAAAATATCTCACGAATTTATCACTTAAAAGGAGCCAAAAAGAAAACCATTTTTTCTAACAAAAGCTTAATTAAAGATCTTACATGCTTTTAACAAAGTCATATCATAGAAGGTCCGCCAAATCAAATTTTCATGCAGATTTCGAGAAATATGAATATTAAGCCTTTTTTTCAGTGGAATTGCAAAAACTGCACAAATGTGCTTAATGTAATTTCAAAAATCAAGCCCATTTTTTCATTAAAATATTCAGTACATATTATATTAAATGACCTTGCCGTACTATACCGGATTCAGCATGGTAGTTAATGAACTATATTTATAAAAAAAAATAGTACTCTGATTTTCCTAAATTTCAATGAACGACAAAAAATAAAATGTATATCACTTAAAACTAGAAAGAAAACTTTTTTTTGTGGTATAGGGTAGACAGACCAGTGAATGAACACCTGGTATTTTTGTGAAATAATAAGGCTTTGAAACATTTTTCTTATATAAATCAGCAGAAATATTATTTTTCCTACTCATTTACAGAAAGAAAATGACTAGAAAATACAGTATTTGTCCAGTGGTAGGGGTGTTCATTCATTGGGTCTGGGCACTTTTTAATTCCATCTACACATTTACAGAAAGAAAACGACTGGAAAATACAGTATTTGTCCACAAGTAGGGGTGTTCATTCATTGGGTCTGGGCACTTTTTTATTCCATCTACACATTTACAGAAAGAAAATGACTGGCAAATACAGTATTTGTCCACTGGTAGTTGTGTTCATTCATTGGGTCTGGGCACTTTTTTTCGTTTCAACCCCCATAGAACCTGATGCAGAACTATAAAAGCTCTCCCATTATTTATTTTTTTTTTTCAAATATTGCGTATATCATGTTAAGTGATTTTACTATCATGTGGCAAATGCTTAAACTTTTAACGAGGCTTTAAATTTTGGAAATTAAAATTTCGCTTAAGTTTTTATTCACTGGCCAGTCTACGCTATTTAGTTTTAGTACAGGTTTCTTCCAGGTCTTTTAGTACAGGTCTTTAAGTACGACAGCTAATTCAGCATGTTGCTTAATGAATTATAGCAATAAACTTATTATTGAGGTATTTCTAAATTTATTCTGAATAACAAAATATGTATAAATTTCTGTGCTTAGTTCCAGAAAAAAAGATCTTAACTCTTGTTTTGTATCATTTAGCTTCAAAAAAGATTGCTTCAACCCATTAATGCCTAGCGTCCCTTTCTAGGCATGGTCCAAAAAAGGGTCTGAATTTCCCAAAAATGAACATTTCAACCAAAAAATAGTGTTCAATTAGTACCTTGGTATTGTTTCAATTCGTTATTAATAGATTGCAGCACATAACCACTGTAAAGTGTGTTCTGTAGTAGTTTTAATATGACCTTTATCAAAAATTACATCGTTCACAATCTCAAAAAAAAGCTAAGTTTTCAAAGTTATTCCCAGCTTCCCGGTTTATGTTAATTTCTGATTTTATTTATTCTTATAAAATGTCTTTTTAAATATTATATCGTAGGCAGAAAAAATTTTTAGTAAAAAAAGTATGTACCCTCTGAGGTCTATCGTAACTTTTAAAGAACGCTTTTTCTTTCCTTAATAAAAAAAATTACATGATATTTTTTTAATTATTTTTCCTGTCTATTAAACACTGTTTGTAACCAGTATACAAAATATCTTTGAAAAAGAAAATGTCAGGCATTAAGGGGTTAAGTAGTCTCGCCGTATTATAGTGAATTCAGCATAATTGTTAATGTAGTACATCAGTAAAATTACTGTATAGGCTTTTCTAATTTCAATAAAAAGCAAAAAAAAAAATCATAGGTAAGGTTAAAAAAAAAAAAAGAAAAAAGTTTGTACTGTGAAATATTTAGCGTCAGAACCATATGAGCCTTTAGTTTAGCTCCGATGTATCAGATCCAGTAGATTAAACCCTAGTGAATTAAGTCTGAATTTTAATTTGCAAGACCATTAGTTAGAGAAAGTTGTTGGAGGAATTGGATTTCCTCCAAAATCTCAGCGAATGGTTGAATTTCCATTCATTAAGCAACTTGCATCGAACTTTGACAGAAGAGCCAGCTTATTGCCTGATTTAATTGAGAGGAGGCTGATTGAAATTGATTTCTGAAATCCGATCACTTTAGATAAATTATTCGCATGACGACGATAAGTTAGGTAAGCTGTGACAATACCGTTTATTTCTATCGATTCTATAGTATGGAAATAGCTTTTAACTTTTGTAGTCGCAGTAAATACTTTTAGTTTTAGTTTCGCTGTAATGAGATTTTATTGTGCTTTTATGGGATTTGGTCTGCAAAAAAAACAAAAAAACTAACAGTTACATAAGTATAGCAAAATCTCATTACAGCGAGTACCAATACTATGAAATATCAGTTTCAACGAAATAAGTACTAGTTTCTGTTTGAATTCAATGACAATAAAATCCCCTTTAGCAACGAACTAAATTTGTTGTTTCTTGTAGTTCGCTGTGGCGAGATTTTACTGTATAAGAAAGAGAAAATGTCACCATTGAATCAAGTTGAAAATTAAAATGTTAAACTATGTGGTTGAATCCATATTAATCTCAGTATGCATTAAAGTATGCCTTATATATGCATATAGTACAGTGCGTATGTACACATGCATTCTGCCGTGGGAAGGTAAAGAACACTATCGGCATAAATGAGTTTTTGAAATATTTAAATGACGTGTTTTGGTTTCCTTACTTACGACAGGAAACCGTTTGCATTTCTTCCCTATTATTTTCAAGTTTAATTTTCAACGGAAACCAAATAGCAAGCTTACATAATGAAACTGAAGTACAATAGATATATACAAAAATGAAAAAAAAAAAATAAATAAATAAAATAAAAATCTTATGTACTTTATTTTACCATGGTAGTATTTGCCTAATGCAAGAACTGGTGTGAAGTATGGGATGCATGCGTTACTTAATACTAAACAAGAAGTTTCGTCAAGAGCTAAACGAGCCTACTTTCTCATATGCAAACAATAACTTTCTAGCATCTGGTCAATATTCTTTTAATTTGCTTAGACCACAGATTAGAAACTGCTGCAGAAGTATTCTTTCGCTCTATTTCACAACTATTATTTTTATACTAGCTGCCAGGGCAGCTAGATTAGCTTCCTGCGGCATGTTGATGCATAAGTTCCCCCTCTCTAACTTTTACCTCATTCTGAAGTTATATTATTTGATATAATTTAATGTTCATTCGATTTCAAGACATACCACGCACGTGGCCCGGCGTTGCAAGGGCACTTCGTGCCCTGAAAGTAGTGAGAAAAAAAATTTAAAGAAACTACTCCCCGCCAAGGCGGCTCGCTTACAGGCGCTTCACGCCTTTACTTTTTTCCTATATAAAAAAAATCATTCGAATTATTGAGATGCTTCACGCCTTCAAGATGGTGAGGAAAGTTTCAGTAAGTTCAGCTTGCTCAAAGGAAAAAAGCAGACATAGACAGTCAGTTTTTAATATAAGTAGATGGCTCTTCAACAAATAAATGTTTCAAAATATTACCAGTAGCTAGCGATAAAAATTCTACGTAAGTGGCCCGCTTATGAGTTTCGTGTTTGATTTAGTTAAGCCTTCATTCAAAATTCTCATTATCATTGTTATAACTGTTTCATAGCAACGACGGTTTGCAAGAATGGATTTCATATTTAATCATTTATTAGGCTTAATCGCTTTAAACTTGACTACTTATTAATTGATATCTTCGCTAATTAAAATCGTATAATTATATCAATTGAAACTAATGAAGCCTGAAAAATTACCTATCTATCGGTACCTGGTTCGACTTTCAGGTCATTGGCGTTCAGGAGAAAGAAGCGTGACATAGAAAGAAAGATAGTTAGAAAGATAGAAAGAAAGATAGTTAGAAAGATACTCAGTTTTTAATATAAGTAGATAGATTTAAGTTTCCTTTAATAAACCATTGTTAAAAAAAGTTAACTTCTCTTGCATCTAGAAAGTGCCTCATGGAACTTTTAATTAAAAACAATTGTAGATGTGGTCTAGCAAAAAGTATTTGACAAGGAACGCCTTTTTGTATTTTCTTTTCTTTTTTCATTATCGAAGGATCCAGTTAGCATGTGGAATTCGCTATATTGAAGCACCAACAATTTTCATTCCCCTCAAAATGTTTCTTCTTAAATTGTTTCGGGGATTAAGTTCTTTCCTGGGACATTTTGTTTTTCAACTGACAGGGAAATTGCATTTCAAATTATTGAAGAACCAGTTTCTTTTTTTATGAATACCTTCATTTTCTAATCTGCTTTTTTTCTTTTCTATCCCTTTTTTAAACTTTCCGTAGGGTTTTTCCAAGTGCGTTATTATATTCAAAATGCTATTGCATCATGTTTTTAGTTCATGTAAGTTTAAACTGCGAAGCTGTTTTGGTGGATAATTTTAACGAATAATTATAAAAGTAGAAACGAAAAAAAATATGTTTAGAATACTAGTAAAAAGTATTTTATGTTAGAAACATTTAATTCCGAAAAATATCGCCATACTTATTTTTAAATTAAAGCACGAATCATGTCATATGCATAAAAAACAAATATCAATTTGAAAAACAGATTACCATGCATATCACTTAATCAAGCTTGATGTATTATTTAAATATTCCCAAAACTAAAATAAATGCTAGAATGCGTTATTTGCTCAAATGCTTTAAATTTTACTGAATATTTTTTACAATCAGAAGTTATTCAAGAATTATTGACTTCAGAGTTTAAAATTGATATTGTAAACGGCTAGCATCGATTTTCCAAGTGCCTAAAGGCAATAATATGGTTCAAATATTTGCAAAGAGATTTAATTTTTTAAAGTCTTTAACTAAGGAATGTGCATGCAAAAATTGTAGGCAAATGATTACTTTGTTTTTCGCAAAGTCATATTTTTATTAAAAGCATCAGTTTCTGTTTAACATTTCATATTTTCAATTCATTCTAAATAAGATTCAAAAAAAGAGCTAATGAGCAGATAATCAGAACTGTTATGTTTTAAAATAATGCTTCTCAAACATCCTTTCATTTCCAGTTGCCAAAAATACAATAGATCAATTAAAACTTTAGCATTAAAAAAGTAACAAATCGTCTCAACAATTATTATTTCACAGTAGGAACCGGGGCATCGATGTTGGAGTCGGAGTTGAACTGATTTTAGGGTAAAAGACACAGGGCGGGAAGTCAAGGGCTGTAAAATTCTAAGAGTCCAAGCCTGCATTTTAGCTGTAGCTGCGGAGTCAGAGTCGGATTCGAGGAGTACGAATCGAGATCCCTAAAATTATTCGAAATCAGTGGCTGGTCATTTTCCCACCGACCTCGCAGGTCTGGCAAAAACATGTGTGCTTTGCAGTTATTTTAATTTGATTTAGTCGTATTTATTTCAGACTTGTGCTGGGTTAAGTCTACTCTTGTATATATCGCACTCCCTAAACGATGAAAGCGGAGCGAACTCCAACTACGTTCAACTGAGAACATATAGCAATCGTAATTGCTCAAAAAAGAAAAGAAAACGCAGTGATTAAAAATCTGCTGATATTTCTGCTAAAATTTCTTAAACGCAAATTAATTTTCGTTTAATTTTTAACCGGTTTTGTGTCAATTTCGGCATTACGTTGAGGCATTCCAACGCAAAATATCCCTATGTCCAGAATCAGTCAGTTTTATATCCACGTTTGCATCGGTAACTCCGGAAGATGAGCAAAAATCGATGAAAAGAAAAAGAGGGAAAAAGAAAAACATCCTACACAAAGTCGTTCTCACATCCTCAAGGCGTAAAAAATAACGATACGAGCCATTGACTGTTTCCATGATAGTTTGCATAGAAAATAACTGAAAAAAGAGTTTTTTCTTCAATTCTTCCTTTGGATTTGGTGTGCCTGAGACTGTTAAAAAGACGGCTCCCGTTTCATTTGTTAGATTTGCACTTTATTTTAATGATTTATTTAAATATTGCTTTTTGGAAAATGCACTTGCAATCAAGTACACTCTTCTCGTATTCATGAGTACGGGAAGTTTTTGAGTAATTTTTGTAAATACATTTCCTTTTTACACATACACAACAATAAAAAATAGTTCTTTTGATCTTCTTAATGGCATTGGTATTTCATCACAAGAAAGAGCTTAGTTTGAGTGGTATTAAATATATATTTCTTTTTTCTCTCTGAAATGAAACCGCATTTAATCAGAGCTTATGTTTTGTGTCCAATTTTAACGAAAGATAACATGAACTTAGAGACTGTTTTAACATAACAGGTGTATAAAAGTAATACTTTTACAACTGTCTATATACTTTGACAAGGTACCCCGATTGGTTAGAGGCTTAGCCTAAGATTAAAGAGTCACGGGTTTGACACTGGCCGGTCGAAGATCCATCGTGTATGTGACTGTTGACTTATGCATGTTACATCAGCTATGATCATAAAATCATCAAAGTTCTTGTCACAAATTATTGCCTTTGGCAGTATTTGCCCATTCCCTCGATCATGTCCTTAAGACCAAAGAGGGAGGGAAAAAAAGTAAGTGGATGTCATCGACGTAATAAAATAGAGTGCTATTGCGTCATCTCAAAATTAATAAGACCTAAAATTAAAAAGGCAATTAATAAGACCGTCTACATTGACCAAAAAGCTAGCTCATTAAAAGTACTTAAAAAATACGATAAGAAAAAAAAACTCTTTGTGGCTTTGTGGAATGAAAAACATCGCAGATAATTTCGACCTACTTCTTGACCTACTTCTTGTATTAACTCCTACCTCTGTCGTTCAGTTTTTAGTCAATTCATTTTCATTTATTTTTGAAGTGCCTTAGATGGTCACCTTATACTGAAAGTATCACAGGATAAGGAAGGAGCATTTAGAAAATAGCTCTGCTCTCCGAACGAATCTTTTGCATGTCCTGAAAGGTATCCTTTTCGAAATTACGGAAAATAGATAGTTTATCGGAACGTTTCTATAAGCCGTGCAGCGGTCCTGCTTAATGCAGGGAATTAGGATTTCTGATATTGATGGTGCAACCTGCAGTTGAGCAATACCACACCAGAAATATTCCGCTTTTACCCCCTGGAAAAAAATACATCAAAAATTCTACCTGCAGTTACCTGCTCTTTTTCTCTAAAGGGAAATTTAGACACAGATTGTAAACACTCATATTGAGCCGGTCTCTTAGTGAATGTAAAGAAACTGCAAGACTGAAATGGTCGAAAAAATTAGATCCATCGGCGATACTAACGCGACAGCACTAACGCGATACTAAGAACGGTGCACTTGCGTCTACGTTAAACCTCCGTGACTGGTGCTTGGAAACTGCTTTGGCGAAAATTTCGGTTGGTAATTAGAAGGGGAAATGGTAATTGATGCTGGTTTTAAAATGAAAGTGTAGCCATTGTCTTAAGACTGCTTCACTTACCCACTTTCCTTCAAATTTCGTATTGTTTAAACTAAAAAGACCAGCAGAAATATAAATTAAATCGCTGCTCTTTGGAAGTTACCACCAAGAGCAGTGGATGCCGGGTTTTTCTCCTTTAGACCCGGCACTGAGTACATTAGGGCAAGAAACATTTTAAAAATAGGTAACTTCTCTTTAACAGCGTGTTTTTACGTCTTAATAAGTAACCTTTCGAGATTCTCAATACCAAAACTTATCACTTGTAAGAAATAAGGATCCCAAATCCCTTACGGAATTATTAACTTTCATCAGCATGAAAACAATGTCCTTGAAAACCTTTAATAGATAATGTGTTTTTCAACAAGGAAACAACATTGACAGAAACAGATGTATGGTACTGTATTATTGCATCAATCATTAACAGCGTGTTTTTACGTCTTAATAAGTAACGTTTCGAGATTCACAATACCAAAACTTATCACTTATAAGAAATAAGGATCGCAGATGCCTTACGGAATTACTACCTTTCATCAGCATGAAAACAATTTCCTTGAAAACCTTAAATAGATAATGTGTTTTTCTACAACAAGGAAACAACACTGACAGAATCAGATTATGGTACTGTATTATTGCATCAACGTTCTAATTTATAGAATTCTAGATATTCTACAAGAGGAGTGGAAACGATACTTGTAGCCAGGGCTACGAAATCGTAGAAAAAATGATCTACTCCAACTCTTTGTTAGAGTCTTTGACTCCCGACTCCGCTTCCTTTGCCTCAAAATTAGTCCGACTCCTATTCCATGACTTTGACTCAGCCAGTCTTCCTTGTAATGGTAGTTAAAAAAAATAATCCTGCCGGGTGCTTTAAAAGACTTTTGTAAGAAAAGACTCATAAAGACTTTTAAAAACTACTGTACAACACAAACTGTACTTATTTAAAGCTCAAACTTTCACTGAAAAAAATGCAACTTAATATAATTTTTTTATGCCTATTTAGTTACTTTTCAAAACATATGGAGAGTCTTTTTACAATTGCTCTGTAACAATGCTGTTTTAAGTATTTTTCCTGCCATTAAAATGAGAGTTAATATATCTTGTTTAGAAATTCACATTGAATATTTCTAATGTTGATAAATAAGTGTTAGCACCAAGAATGTCTTTTATCTGTAAAAAAGTAACAAAAATTGGCAAAAACTTTTATGGTAAAAAAAAGAATGGATTACTGAATCCTCTTTCTTGGAAGACATTTTGTAAATTTAAATATAATTCATTTCAGCTCAATGCAAAAAATAATACAGTAAAAAATACTAAAACTCAACGAGTATTTTGTTTGTAATGAATTGCTTATGTGGTGTTTCACTTGAGCATTCTATTTCTTAAATCTCTTCCCGTCCATAGTTATTGCATTATCTTAAAAGTTACTGATAGCAAAATCCAACAATGTGAATATCCTATCATCAGGTTTTTGTCACCCGAAATTCTACAAAATATTCCTGATCAGCTACTTTATATGCAAATGATTTTTTCTAACGAAAATGACCGATACTCCATTGGAACCTAAGGCTTTTTATGCGATCTAAAGCTAGCGATAAAGACCAAGTTCGTAAATGACTTTTTTCATTAGTTTCTTTGAAGACGGGGCCTTTGTTTTGGAATGGCATAGCTAAGAAGTTTTATATAACATGTCGGAGTTTAGTTTTGTTGCGTCTTAACTTTACTACTTGAAAAGAAAACTTCCAACCTCTTCTACGAAGTAAAGAACTTCTTTACGAATTTTGCATTATCGTTGCTTTAAATGTATGGTACTTACGCTGAGCTCATAATACTTGGGCGTAATAGTTATTGCGAAACATTCACGGACTATTCAAAAGTTTTTCATGAAGATATTATAACTTCTCTAATGACAAACGGCAGAGTAAACGACTTTATAACGAAGTTCAGTGCTTTCGGTCTTTGTGTGTATACAATTGATTATGCTTACGTAAAAATAATAAACATTTTTTGCACGAAAATAGTAAGATAGATTACTTGTAAGTTTTAGTTTCCTATATGCGTATTATAAAAGAATCAAGTTGAAAGGACGATCATTATTGGATGCTTATTTAAGATATTTCAATGTTACCATAATTAATGATTTGAAAAATTAACCTGACCAAAAGAGAGCTTACTGGACGGATTGACAAAATATAAATGACAACTGTCATTGGCGTGGAATATAGTTGCTAGATACATGAACATAATTTGATAAACAGGCATAACACTAGCGGAATGTTCTAATGTAATAACACGTAAAAATAAGCAATAATGAACGTAAATGATTCAGTATATTTAAATAATCTACCGGAATGTGGTCAATAAGTTTTTCACACACCTGTTTATTTAAAAGAATGAAACTGTATTTTATTTTGAACAATGTAAAAAACGTTAATAGTTTTTTTTTTTTAATTTCCGTTGTAAATGCCATTTTAAGAGGTATATTTTGTCAGCAAGCTCTAAGTACAATGTCTACAGCGCATCATCTTTTACTGAGGGGGGGGGGGCTTACAGTTCTTATACGTACGTGAAGTAAGCTTTGGAATTGACATGAATATTAAAATCCAGGATTTTAATATTCATCCTTTTATCTTAAAATAGTTTATTTTCTTTGAACATTGAGTCTGAATGTACAAAAATTGAATTTGAGCCTGGATGTACGAAAAATATCAGTTTTATAGAAAACTATCCATTATCGATAACCAATACTTAACTATCTGTATTATTTAAGCGCTAGACAATACCTGTTTGCTTTTAGCCGGCGTTCTTTTTGTGTACTTATCTGCTGAGACTGAAAGCACAACTAATTAGAAGATATAAAATGTACCCGTACAACATCACGCAACGTAACAATCTAGCTCAAAAAAAACTGCAAGCTAGTTATCATCACGGATTTCTGAATACGGATTTAAGTTTCTCATTCCCAAAATCATGCAACCAGAACTAATAAACATGCAAATGAACGAAGTTCTTTTCCTAAGTGTTGCATAATTAGTAAGATTACAGTATAAACGCTGTCAATGATGTTAATGTGCTGAGGCTTTGTCTGCATTTTTAACACCTCTTCCTTCTTATTAAGCTAAGTATTTGTTTCTTGTTACAAGAGATTATTTTCTTAATAAAACATTAAAGAAAATAGAAGTAAATCTGTTGAAACTTGACTATTAAAAGTCTTTGAGTCCAGTTTAGGAGAGGTGTTGAACTCTTTCTTTCTTTCTTTCTTTCTTTCTTTCTTTTTTTAAAAATTGAGATCAACTTAAGCTTAAAGTCAAGGAATAGTCCAGTTTATAAACCTTACAAAAAAAACCTCATTTTTTTAGGAAACATATAATGTTGTCTTTAAATAAGAGTAACTATAGTAAAATTGTTGCATTTAAAATTTTGAATATTTACTAGAGATCTATTAAAGCAGTACTCATTTAGTTTATATCAGGCAAGCTTTGCTTTTATATATTTATCACAATCTACCAACAGCACGCTGGACAAAGTGAGTAGGACAAAGTCAAATCGTTTAGTATTTTCAGTCATTTATTTAATCTCTTACGCACTAATTAATTGATTTATATGCACTCATTTATTTCTAAAATTACTTTCTAATTCATTCTTAATTTTTTCACTCATTCTTTTTCATATATTAATTAATTTATCCGTTTATTGTCTTCTAATTTGCTCATTAAATCTTTCGTTATTTTAACTTTGCATTCATTTTATGAAAAATATTTTTAATAGTTGAAATCAGAATTTTTTTTCCACTCTACCCCTATTAAAAAAGTGAAAGTTTTCGTTTTCAAAAATGAAAACCAATGTTTTAGTGCAAGTTTTGTTTTTAAAATATTGTTCTTGTTTAATATGCTGTATTTTTTAGATAAAAATTTTCATTTTTTACTTTCTAAAAGGCAGGTTATCTTAACTACAGTAAAACTTTGGTAACTCGACTCGCGGATTACTCGACAACTTCAGTAAGTCGACATTTTTACCAATGGCTGGTCCAGTGTTAGTTCCAATGGTTACAAACCTCTCAAACTTGACGCATATTTAAAAGAACCTCTATACGTCAACATCCACTTACTATTTTAGTCTACTTTTCGTTACCGATATTCTTTTACACAGACCGTTTCTGAGACTTCGCGAGGAAATCCAGAATAGACAAAAGGGCCCTGGTCCACATCAGCAGAAAACGCGAGTGTAAAGCAGAAGCGTAAAATGTATTAAATGGTATTTCTATGGAAAGTACCCGGATTTTCGGTTTCTGCCTTCGGTTTCGGTCGCGTTTTCCGCTGATGTAGAGCAGGGTCTTCAGGACCCTTAGGGCCCTGCTCCACATTGACGTAAAGCAGAAAAATAAAGCAGAAACGTAAAAATGGTAATGATGTTACGTTCACTAGTTGAATGTGTGTGCGAAATTAATAGGCTACTAGCTGCCAGGGCAGCTAGATTAGCTTCCTGCGGCATGTTGGTGCACAACGTCCCCGCCTCCCTAACTTTTACCTCATTCTGATGTGATATTATTTGATATAATTTAGAGTTCATAAGATTTCAAGACATACCACGAACGTGGCGTGGCGTTTCACGGGCACTTCGTGCCTTGAAAGTAGTGAGGAAAATTTCAAGAAACTACTCCCCGCCAAGGCGGCTCGCTAAGAGGCGCATTCGCACCTTTTCTTTTTTCCTGCATCAAAAAATCATTCAAATTATTGAGATGTTGCACGGGCACTTCGAGCCTTCAAGATGGTGAGGAAAGTTACAGCAAGTTCTGCTCGCTCAAGGAAAAGAAGCAAACATAGATACTCAGTTTTTAATGGGCTCTTCAACAAATGAATGTTTCAAAATATTACAAGTAGCTAGGGATAAAAATACTACGTAAGTCGCCCGCTTATGAGTTTCGTGTTTGATTTAGTTAAGCCTTCATTCAAAATTCTCATTATCATTGTTATTACTGTTTCATAGCAACCACGTTTTGCAAGAATGAATTTCATATTTAATCATTTATTAGGCTTAATCGCTATAAATTTGACTACTTATTAATTAATATCTTTGCTAATTAAAATCGTATAATGACATAAATTGAAACTAATGAAGCCTGAAAAAATACCTATATATCTGTACTTGATTCGACTTTCAGTTCATTGGCGTTCAGGAGACAGAAGCGTGACATAGAAAGATAGTTAGAAAGATACTCAGTTTTTAATATAAGTAGACTAGCTGCCAGGGCAGCTAGATTAGCTTCCTGCGGCATGTTGATGCATAACGTGCCCCTTCTCTAACTTTTACCTCATTTTGAAGTTATATTATTTGATAGAATTTAATGTTCATTCGATTTCAAGACATACCACGCACGTGGCCCGGCGTTGCACGGGCACTTCGTGCCATGAAAGTAGTAAGGAAATTTTCAAGAAACTACTCCCCGCCAAGGCGGCTCGCTAACGGGCGCTTCACGCCTTCACTTTTTTCCTGCATCAAAAAAATCATACGAACTATTGAGATGCTACGCGCCTTCAAGATGGTGAGGAGAGTTTCAGTAAGTTCAGCTCGCTCAAATTAAAAAAGCAGACATAGATACTCAGTTTTTGGCTTTTCAACAAATGAATGTTTAAAAATATTACCAGTAGCTAGCGATAAAAATACTACGTAAGTAACCCGCTTATGAGTTTCGTGTTTGATTTAGTTAAGCCTTCATTCCAAATTCTCATTATCATTGTTATCACTGTTTCATAGCAACGACGGTTTGCAAGAATGGATTTCATATTTAATCATTTATTAGGCTTAATCGCTTTAAACTTGACTACTTATTAATTGATATCTTCGCTAATTAAAATCGTATAATCATATAGATTGAAACTAATGAAGCCTGAAAAATTACCTATCTATCGGTACCTGGTTCGACTTTCAGTTCATTGGCGTTCAGGAGAAATAAGCTTGACATAGAAAGATAGAAAGAAAGATAGAAAGATAGTTAGAAAGATACTCAGTTTTTAATATAAGTAGATACTTAAAAGTCTAACATCCATCTTTTAATCAAAAGTAGGGGAGACCGGGGCTTTTTAGCATAAGGGGTACTTTGGCATTGTGCTTTTTTTTTTCTAGTACACAGTGACCACAGCACTGCCGTCGTGATGAGACAAACTCGGCAACCTGCTGCGTCATCCACAACAGTTTTAGTGTGTTGCTAGCGTGCGTTCGAAGTATATGGATTTTTTTGTGCTTTTTTCTCTTATGAGTTTTTTTTTCAATTTACTTTTCGTTTTTCAGTACCCTACAATTTTTGCTCAAGTACTCCAAGTTTATGGAGTACTTGAGCTCCGAGTTTATGGTGAATACAGTGACTATTAGCCTGGAGATTGACACAGTTACTGTATTCCCAGTCGTTTGTATTTCGGGTAGGGCAGCTGTGTTTTCCAGTAAATCCCTTTGGGGCTAGTTGGCACTATCAGCTTGGGGTATCTTGGCATAGGCCAGCGATCTATACCAGCTTACCAAACCATGATTTTGGCTTGATATCGCGTAGTTATAGACACCTACAAAGACCTACCTGCAGTCCCTTCTACTAGTACATGTAATGCTGTTGTTGAAAATGTTCTTAATACTGGTACGGGTAGTACTAGTGTTAAAAATGTCCCTAGTGCTAGCGTTGAAAAGAGTGAACAATCAATCCCTACTAGAGCAACCCGCTCCCCTGAAACACGTAGACTTGTGACACCTGAAGGCATTCAGCCATTTACAAACGCAGGGACACGAAAACGGACAACCGGAGGAAGAGGAAAAAAGATGAGGCACTGTACAATCCGAACCGACACCCCAGTTAAAAATTAACTGACAAAAGAAAAAGGTGAGAAAAAAAAACACTTTAATTGAAGGGACAAAGAAAGAAAACAAAAATCAAGCCTACGAAATCAAAGAATGTTGCAAAGACATTCAAAGAAGGAAGAGATTAGTAGCACTGAAACTGATGAGACTTTGTCTAATGCGAAGATGGTTAGGATGGCTATGGTTTTTTTGTTTCCCCAGTAATGATAAGAATAGAGATGAGCCAATTCTACTGGATCTGGTCTGCCTCAATCTTCCTACACAGCCTCCACCTCCACATGAGCCAGCATTAAATGCTGCTGTTGAAGTTTATTAGGTGAGTACAGGGTAGTGAAGTATGGGGCTTGCAAATACTTAAAATCAATAACGAGGTCATTTTAATCTCCACTATGGTGAAAACTAAAATTAATTGGAAGTGACCAGAGCCACCTGACGCAATCTGATCAGCTTAATACCCTAACAATTAAGATCTGGGGAAGATGAATCTCTCATTTAGATGAGTAAGGACCCAGATCTTTTGCAGTTGACATGAAACATTTGTAACTTACCTACAATGCTCATACATGTTTTTTCAAACTTCCTTTTGACATATTACCTTATAATATTTTAAAATGAATATTTAAAAAATAAAAATTATTATATTGCTACACATTAACAATGTTATGCCAACATATACCGCGATGCACCTGCCAACTTACCCCGGCTCCGGCGCAAGTTGGCACTTTTGAGGAGCCTCCGAAAAAAAATTTCCCCTATTTTCCCAGTCAATTTTAGATGAAGTTACTAGTGTTTTTTTGTAGCCAAGATGTTACCCTATCAGAGGCACAATTTTGTTGTACCGTAAGTTAAACAGAAAAAAATTAGAAAAATCGGAAAGTAAAATCTATGCCAACTAGCCCTCTCTCCCCTATGTACTACATAAGTTCATTATTTTTCTTCTAACGTTCGCAATTTTTAAAAAAACAGTTTAATATTTTAACTATTTAACGGATGCTTGTAAGAAAGGCATACAATTCTTATGACTTTATTTTTCACCCCAAAGACGACACGTGTCCGAGTATTACTCACAATGTGTCACATCCTAAGTCTTTCACCACCGCCGAAGAAATTCAATGTTCTTACTTTAGTACGAAACGTAGGTATAATTGAGTTCCAAGAATTTGATCCCTTATTGATTCGGAACCTAAGTGCAACTGAGCATGGAGTCCAATAGAAAATAGCCATCTTGGGAAGCAAGATTTCATTAGAAGAGCGTGAAAACTCAGTTACAGTGCTTGATGAAATAAAGAGAAACTAGACCGGCATTCTTTTGGGATCAACTAAGGAAAAACATTTTCTATGTGTGACATTATATTGAAAAGTAGTTTGAATATTGTTTCGTCTGATTAATATGTTGTTTTATGATATAAATGGTACGTAATAAAATTGTATAACCATTTGAAGTTTGTCAAAAAAACATAAATAAATGAAAATAAAATAATAATAGCAGTAAATAAATAAGCATTAACATCTTATAGAAATAAAAGAAAATGGTTGTTGCTTAGTAATTGCTTGTAATAATATTCTCAAAAGTCCAATCTAGTCGTCAAAAATTCGAAACTGTAATGAAATATATGTCAAAAACTTTATAAGTTAAATAAATGCAACCGCACAAACTTAACATTATTGTAGAGAAACTGCTCGAGTTGAGTAACTTTTGAACTATTATTTAATTATTCACTTTATAATTTGCATATTTATTTTGAATTGATGCTTTGGCAGGTGGCGCTGCAACGAAGTACCTGTTTGTTGCCGTAAAAGCACGCGCCACTTGCCAAACTGTGGGAGCCATTTGCTTGTAATGCAAGATGCATGAGGCCGGATTTTCAAATGTTTTTTCTCAGTAAAATAAAATGCTATGAGTTTACAACTGTCTCATCCATGCCTGAACAAGTGTAACTATCATATACAGCTAAGTAACATAATTATTTCGAACCTGGATATTGTATGTTATATATTCAAAGTTCTTTAGTGTTGGGGTAGTATTTCTTCTGATTTTGCGCGGTCAAATTAGTTAGAATTAAAAATTTTTCTTTAGGATATGCATTCCCCAACAATTATTCATAAACTAAAAATTCTTTTAATTTAGTGGAACATGTATGCTAGTATTTTCCGCCAAAATATTTTAGAGATTCTTTCATTATCTTTATTATATTAATGTTTGGCGAATAGCTATGGAATATTTTTAGTATAAAAAAGTAGCTCAAAAGATTATAATCATATTCACTTAGTTTTATTAAAGATATTAGGGTATTACTTTAATATTATTAATTCATTCATTAGAAAATAGCTGTCGGACGTTTTGAACTCAGTTTAAAATTCAACTTGATTCCCTATTAAAACAAGTATTTTGAATGTTTTTTGATTTATTGAGTTTAATTTTTTAAGACGTTTTCTTTTAAACATTTTTGAAGATCTCTCCCTAAGATTTTTCAGAGTGTAGGTTTTCGGTTTTATTAAATCCTGCTAATTAAAGTCTTTACTTTAGTAAAATCAAAGTTGCAACTTTGAACGTTTTTTTTTTTTCGAGATTTCTTAACTGCTATATGTTTTATCAACCTTTAGGTGTTATGTTGAATTCGCTTCTCTTTCTCAATTTAGCATTCATGTCGTTTAATGTTCTGGAATTAAGCATATTAAGACACATTTCACGATTGTTGCTATTATACAAGAAAAACATATTTTGTATATTTTTATGTGTGTCGGTCATTTCTGGCATTTAAATTACCAGTTGACAAATAAAAGCATAACCTATGCGTCATTTTTTAACTAAGAAAATTTTCCAAAGGCTGAGAGAAAAAAACACTGTAATTTTAATGTTATTTGGGGGACCGGAAAGTAATGTCTAATGTTCAAACTTGTACACTTTAAAAAGCTTTCATCTCTAATTACATATGTAATTTTCTCCGTTATTAACTACTTCTTGCCATTTGCAATTCAGAATCGATAAAATTAGTTGGCTTTGGAGCAAAATGCCTGAAGATGTCTGTCACTTTGGATATCAGCCAGTTTTTCAAGATTTTTTACCGTATTAAAGTTGGAATAAAGGGAAATCAGGTGTGTCGGGTGAGTTGTATGGTGTAAGGCCTACCAGAATTCCCTATTTTTTTCCGGGTAAATTTTAAACAGCATGGTGTAGCATAATCCTGTTTCGGAATCACACTTTTTCTTTTTCGCAATTGCTTTTCTCAACATTTGATTTCCTGGCATTTCAGCCGATTATGACACAAAAATCTTGAAAACGTTACTGATATTTGAAAGTTCCATAGGGTTCTGAGTTTTTAACAACGTAGGATTTCCTTAATGTGTTAGAACATTTTTTTTTCAAATAACAGTTTTGGATGATTTATTTAAAAATACATATTGAGTTTAAAATTAAATTTTATTTACAACCTAGTAGGAAGTTTATTAACTGGTTACATTGCCTCAAAATGCTATAACAATTTTATTTATTTATTAAATAAGTGTTTTGAATTTTTTAAATACATATTGAATGTTTAAAATTCAGCTGTTTATACATTCAAGGGTGCATTTATTAGTCAGACT
>JAXGGA010007735.1:0-60862 GCA_038373865.1 Uloborus plumipes | reverse complement strand
CCACTGTGCTTTTTCTCTGCCTTTTAAGAGCTCTCTCGGTGGATGCTGCAGGTTTCCGTTCCTTTTGACAATCAAAGATATGGGGCACAACTCCTTTCTTCAAATGAAGCCTTCCTCCTTGAAATCTGTATCGCATGTAATTTTCAGTATCATTCTCTAGCTAAAACAGAATAAAAATTGGTAAATAAAAATTCATTTTTTACAAAAATAATTCATTTATGAAAATAATTCTGTCGTCCACAGTTAATCGGGTAACGGATGAACGAATACCCCGCTTATACGAATAAAATATCCTGGAACCGAATATTCTCCATGCCATAGACGTAATGTTGAAAATCCCTGTTTAAACAAATACCCCGCTTAATCGAATAATATTTCTTGGAACGGATAGGACAGTATTCGTTTAAGCGGGGACAACAGTACTTTTAAAATGTTCTCGGAAGGGTAAACACAATAACTTAGTTATTACTTTTAAATAGGCGCACATTCCCTAATTTTTTGGACAGGGGAGGATTTTGATTTTTATTTCATAGAGTTTTGCTTATGCTGTACGGTAGTATATCTGCAATAGGAATGTCAAGGTGATTACATATCTTTCTATAACTGCCTTTATGTGTTTCATCTAATGTTGTAAGCTAAATTTAAAACTCAGCCATGATAACTTCCAAGAAATAAATTCACGGTTGGTGATATCGCTTCAAAAAATTAAATGAACAATTCAAAATTTTATCTAGGATGAAGAGAACACTTTTTTTTAAATGCTTATTGATGCATTATTACAGATGCATTACAATTCTTTCTGCTTTCATTGAGACATGGATAGAGCATTTTTAAAATAGAAAGAATATGATACTTACATCAAAATGGTCTTCACATACATGGCGACAGGATTTTTCAGAGAGCTTTTCATTTTTGTCCTTGTCTCTCTTCATAGCGATGCACCATTGCTTTCTCTCGGTTGCATTTCTTGGAACATCTAGAAATGCTTTTTCGGGATTCGAGGTAGTTGTGTTTGTACACATTGGTACAATGCAGTATTTATAGCGAGCTGACATATTTATAATCGAAGAAAAGCTATAATCGAGCGAATACAGTACAAGCGTAATAAGAAACAATGGCGAAGCTCTATTTGTTTACTTTCTACGGCGCATACGACGTCACGGCGTTCTAGTCACGTGACTTCCGCTTTAAAACCGAAACCAGAATTCGGCACTTTCAATATTATTTTTTCCTATGAAAAAATCATCAGAAAATTTTTTGAATGTGATTTTTACGCATTTCTTAACGTTTAGAATCAGATGAAAGCATAAAAAAAAGAAGTGAAAATTCTCCATTTTGCTATGTTTTAGTGTTGCAATGTTTTATGTATGAATGGTTTAAGATAAGTTTTTTTTCTTTTTAGTTACATATAAATCTTCAGTCACCATGCTATTATTTTAGTTTCAATAAATTATTTACTTCCCCTTATTCTTATTTATTGATTGATTTCTTCCTGCATGATGAAATGATTAGTAGATTAATGTTCTTCAGCAAATACCATTGTTTGTAATGCAGCATATTCATACAGGGAATTTGTTCTCCACAATCGAGCGGCAACCCTGTGCTAAAATAGGATAAAGCAGAGTCCAATGCACAAATTTGCAAAATAGTGGAGTTACATGTTTTGGGGTTTCGCGGAATGAGGATTTGTAAAAAAAACTGGCTTGTTTCAAAAGCAAAAAAAAATTTTTTTTAATTTAAACCAGGTTTCACTGAACCCAGGTTCAAATGCCATTCATAAGAAAAGAAATTTGATTTTCAAAAAGTTATAAAAATTTTATGAATTAATTATAAGCGATTATTTGACTTTCACATTTGTAACTCACTTCCTGATGATTAATTATACAACTAAGATTAAAACTGAAATGCTCACATAAAGGCACGGTAACAATTCCTTTAGAATTTAAAATAATTCGCCAAATAGATAAAAGAGCACAATCCTGATATAAAAAATGAAAAAAATATGTACATAATTGGAAAACATAGTCAAATATCTAGCACAAACAGGAAATCCAGCTTCCTTCCCTCGAAGAAAAAAAAAGTTAACTCAAACGTGAAATGTAATTCATATGAAATCGCCTAAACAAAATAAAATACCATAAGAGTAATGACAACCTTTCTCAAATGTTTAAAAAAAGTAAAGAAAATATGTGATGAAAGCAATCCTGTATATTTTGTTGAATGAAGACCAGCAATAAACAAAACGAAGAGTCACCGGTTTTGTCTGTCGATCGCAAACTTGTTGAAAAGATTTTGGAACAGTTTGGTCGAATGGTAATGTCATTTTACTCGAGGTGAGCCTTGGCTCAATTGGAGTCACTTAAATTTCCCGTTCGTGCTGCGGGCTGCCTGGACACAGGCCAGCCACAAACATCCTTTTATAACATCTTTGAGTTTACTTTTTTTAATATATAAAGGTTACTGTTTAAAATATACCTTCAGCAAGAAACTATGCTAAATAGTTTTATTAACAGTAAATAAATTTCAATTTTGGCTATTCTTACTACAACATGCTGTGTAAAACTGTACAGAATAAAAACAAAACAAATATTTCATGCAATGCTTCAAACTGAGTAGGGTACTAAAAGTGAATCCTCACGGCAGATATTCAAATGACACTATTAGTAATCATTAAATTCCTTAAACTCCGGAGCTTTCAAATTGGCATGCGAAAACCACGAGTATTTTATTCCGTTCACGATCGGTCAAATTCTGCCGATCGAGAAGAGTAAAAAATATTCTAACTAAAATGACTTTAAGTACGCCTTTAACAAGAAACGACAATGAATAAATTTATGAACAGGAAACAAATAATTTTCCGCAAACATAAAGATGAAATGTTGTATGAAAGTGTGGCGGGTAAAAACAAAACAAATAATAAATGAAGCATAAAAATATAATTCTCACGGTCTATAGGGTAGACCGACCCTCGAATGAACACTTTAGCAGGGCTCGGAGCTGTCCTGGTCTTCCTGATTTTTTTTTCATGTCCTGGAATGTCCTTGAATTTCACTCAATGTCCTGGGATTCCTGGAATTTTAAGCTTAACTTTCTGTTATTTAAAAAAATATGTGTATTAAGTGAAAGAAAAAAAAAAGCGTAGAATCAGCAAGAACGTTCGTATTTTCTCATCGCCACGCTCTCATTCATTTCTCGCAGTGGTCAAAACCAGTCCTGTTTGGAAATCGATCGCACATCGTCGGTCGCTCTTAGCATGTCGCTCTGGCGATCGTTTGCGTAGCGTGAATTCGAAAAAATACCGCGAGACACTAAATTTAACTTCTTGGTTGACGAGGATCGGAATGAGGATGTGATTAAAACACGGTGTTCCGCATCGGAAAAAAGTGAACTTTCTGCGAATTGCTTTGTTTGTCAGAAAGAATTTAGCATTTGCATTAAAGAATGTCGCATACTGATGGTGAGAAACATAAGAACAAAATGAAAAGCAATGCAAACCAAACTTTTTAACTTTTAGCAGTCAGCCTGAAAGTAACTCAAGTGGAGTTGCAAAAGTCGTTTCGGTGTCAAAAAATGGCTCAAAGTGGATACCCCCAAAGTGGATACTGACAAAATTCTTAAAGCAGAAGCAGTTTTGATTTTAGAAGCTATTAAAAATAACTTTTCTTTTTCGTCACTCGGGGATCTAGCAGAACTTTTTCCATCTGCGTCTGAAGATTCTGCGATTGCACAAGGGATAAAATTATCTGAAAAAAAGGTTAGATATGTTGTTAATTTTGGTTTAGCACCATACTTTACATCACACCTTTTTTGTGAAATTGGCTTTTCATATTATGTTTTGCATTTTGATGAAACGACCACAAATCAAATAAAAAAACAATTTGATTTGCATGTCGGTTATTGGTCCGTAACGAAGAAAAAAGGGATTGTATCATATTGCCATTCTGAGTTTCTTGGCCAAATATCTGTAATTAACATAAAAATTTATTTGACTTTTTTTGAGAACATTTAAAAAGCATTGAACTCTCGGGGGCGGGGGAGGGTTGCAACAGTGGTTGCAGATTTTATTTTTTTCTTCATATTCCTTAATGACATCTAATGCCATCATCTGCTAGCTGGAGATCATAATTTTCATTGATATTCAGCTTATAAAATTAGTATATCCAAGATACTTGTTTCCAAAAAAAAGATAAGTAATTAACCCTTTATAGCACCATACTGTGTATGATTATGTATTGTGGGTGCCACATGCTTCAAAAGCCGGGGCTGAATAATGTCCTGGAATTTTATAAAAATTATGTCCTGGAATTTTAAAATTTGAACTCCGAACCCTGCTTAAGTGAAATTTCGTTTTCAAAAATTCATAGCATCGTTGAAAATGGTTGCATTTGCCACACGGCAGTAGAAACATTTTAGCAGCTATATGTAATTGTTTTGAAATATTGCACAGTTTTTTTGATTCTGAATCAGGTTTTTCGAGGGGTTGTAAGAGAAAAAAGTGCCCAGACCCGGTGAGTGAACGCCCCTTCAACAGAAAAACGCTGCATTCTCTAGCTGTTTTCTTTTTGGAAATAGGTAAAAGGAAGTGACTACTGCTTGTTTATCCAATGTTTTCAAAACTTAATGTTGTTAGGAAAATGTTTTTAAAACTTATTTTTCCAATACTAGAGGGCTCCGCCCCTTGCTTGCTTCGCTCACCCTTCGTCGCTTGCGGCGACTAACTCACCGCACTATATGTCACTGAATACGGCGTCCCTGCTGAAAAAGAAAATACCTCCCCCCCCCCCCCATCTTGATGTAAATTATCCGTTTCTGTAACTGAAAAGCTCACATGCCCTTTAAAAGGACAGTAACCGTTAATTTACAGTTTAATATAATTCGCCAATCAAATAAAGAGACCCCCCCCCCATCCTGATATAAAAAATGGAAAAAATATGTACGTAATTAAAAAACATAGCAAAATATTCAACCCAAACAGAAAATCCAGTTCCTTTCACTCACAAAAAAAAAAAAAAAAAAAACTCAAACATGCAACATAATTCATATCAAATCACGTAAACAAAATAAAATACTGTGAGAATAATGCCAACCATTCTTGAATGTTTAAAAAGAAAGAAAATATGCGATAAAAGCAATCCATTTGTTGAATTAACAGGAGAAAAAAACGAAACGAAGAGTCACCGGTTTTACTTGTTGAACATGACCATTTTTAAAAATGTTTTGGAGCGAATCGGTTGAATGTAATCTAATTTTACTCGAGGTGACCCTTGAAAAATGGCTAAATTAGAATCACTTTTATCTCCCGTTATAATTAACGGAGAGAAATAGAACAAACACCTTCTTTTGTAGAAAAAAAAAATCTCTTTCCAATGATGTAAACATTAGGGAGTGGGGGGATTTCTTTGCTCCCTAATTTGGTGAAGTATGTGAAATTCATGTTTAAAAAATTAATTATAAAAAAAAAAAAAAAATTAATTCGAAATTCAGAAAAATGGCTCCGAAGTGCAAATCTACGGGGCTCGAACTCATTTTGTACCAAGTTTCAAATCTGTAGGTGCTATGGGGTGCCTGGACGCAGGCCAGCCACAAACATCCTTTCACAATGAGTAAAAACCCGAAAAAGCGACGTTTAAAAACACAAATAGATGAAGTTAAAATTGGCGAACATGTTTCAAAAGCCTAAAGCTTCCTTCTAATATAATTAACTATATTGCTTTAACATTTGTAAAGAGCATGAGTTTTATCTTTTATTCAGAGTCGCCTACAAACAAACAAACCCACAGGTGAAACTGATAAAAGCGTATTAGGGTCATTCCAGCGAAAATGGTACAAATCATGTCCGTGACTTACGAATTTTTTAAAATCAATTTTAAAAATTACCACTCATTAAGTGTATTTTTTATATTGGTACTCTGTTTAATTTTGTGGCATCAAGTATCCATTGATTAGATATAATGCATTTAGAAAGGACACAAAAGGTTTTATCTTTGTCAGAAGAAGGAGAAAATGACGTGTCCCAGCTTCAAATGGCTAGAATTTTAAATGTGATTTAAAATTGAACTGAAATGTAACAAGAAAATAAATGACACTGCACTGCCACAAAAGATGCTTCTGACACCATTTCTGCAGATTATTACGCAAATGAACAGAAATTTCCCCAAGAAACACTATTATTTATCCATGTCCCTTTCTAACATGTAGAAACCCTTTCTACATGTCATGTAGACGTTCTAAGTTTCGAATTGTCCACTCTGTTACAAGAATTTGGAAATAAAATAAACAATTGCATTCAATCTGATATATATTTTAAAAAATATAGGTACTGTAACTGCCGTGATTAGCTTGCTACATGGAATTATGTAGTCAACAACCAGGATGAGCCTCATTCTTTTCTTATGGTAGTTAAGTTGAACTGTTGGATGTCCACTCTGTTAGAGCCGATTTCACGATGAAAAAAAGATTTTTTCTTGAAATTGCGGGCAGACTTAGTTTTAGGCTGTTTATTCCACTTTATGCTTGTTCTGTGATTCTAACTTTTCTTTGTGATTATACAGATATTTTTAAAGGCATATTTGTCCAAACGGTTATATGTCCCCTCTGTTACACAAAGTGATCAAAATATTTATAATCCTTTCATAAATGAGTCATGTACTAGTTATTTATACTTCATTATACACAAATAAATGGAAACTCAATAAAAAAAAATACGACTAGTTGGTGGAAATTATTTAAATTGATAACCTTCAGTAAAGAGTTTCAGACATGATTCGTGCCATTTCCGCGGGAATGACCCATTGACAAAACATGAAACTATCATTCTCGCGGTGCGTATTAAAATGTCTCAATTCCGCAGGAGGTGGTGCGCAAGGCCAAGGACAACGAGCAGCGCCGACGCAAGGTGGAGGAGCTCCGGCGGGCGATGCTGAGCGAGGAGGAGGAGCCCCCGGAGGAGGACGAGCGGAGCAGCCTGGCCTCCTCCTCCGTGGAAGGCCCCTTCTACCCGAGGGGCGGCCACCAGGAGAGCGGCTCCGTCATGAGCCTGGGCCGGGTGGGCAGCATCCTGGGGGACAGGGCCTCCCTCGACTCCAGGCTCTCCTCGACGGGCGGCGAGAGCCTGCACGACGTCCAGGGTGAGTCTCTCATTTGGAAGGCAGTTCCTGCAGAAGTGTCCGTTAGGGTGGGGCGAAAAATAAAAAGTTTTTCAGATCAACTTCTAATAGTTGCCAAAAGTTGTCTTTGGTGATAGTTAGCTTTTGTGCAAAATTTGAGAAAAATCGGTTCATATCTTCAGGGGGCGCTGCGATCGCAAAGTTTTACCATAGCTATGTTATGG
Organism: Uloborus plumipes; assembly: GCA_038373865.1. Lineage (NCBI taxonomy): Eukaryota > Metazoa > Arthropoda > Arachnida > Araneae > Uloboridae > Uloborus > Uloborus plumipes. The sequence goes on along the minus strand of JAXGGA010007735.1, from coordinate 53,532 downwards.
ATTTTTTGGTTAAAATATCAAAAAGAATGCCTTTAGCTAGTCTCTTTGCGTTTTTTTTACTCAAAAGATGTTTTCATGCATTTAAAGCATACGAAATGACTCACAAACATTATTTTATATGATATATTTATATTTAAGAAAAATCACTTTTTTCACATGTTTGTTTCTTTTTAATTGCTTAAAATATAAATATATCACATAAAATAATTTTTTTTTGAATTATTTCATATGCTTTGAATGCATCAATATATCTTATGAGTAAAAAAAATGCAATGATATTAACTAACGGCATTGTTTTTCATATTTTAACCATAAAATCCCTAGAAAAGCTATGGTAAAACTTTGCGATCGCAGCGCCCCCTGAAGATATTCACCGATTTTTCTCAAATTTTGCACAAAAGCTAACTATCACCAAAGACAACTTTTGGCAGCTATTATAAGTTGATCTGAAAAACTTTTTATTTTTCGCCCCACCCTAGTGTCCGTGTTCGAATTAATTCGGCAAATTTTGAAAATCAGTAGGGTCTGAGGCCTCCTACGCTTCAGGGCTCCTCAGAAAACCGTTTCCGATCGCAGGTGCCGTCTGTCGGCCTCTCGGCAGAGTACGAGGAGTTGTACTTAAAAGCTTCAGCACGGTTCCAGCCATTTAGGATTCATAATGCTAAACCAATGTATGTGGGACTCCTGAGTCCCGTCGAGGCATAAACCGTGAACGTACTTGATTTTTTGGCCGAGTTCTCAAAAACGAGCAGAAAACCTTTTCGGAGCCCATTGGGAATGCTAAAAATTTGTAAAGCTACAAAAATTTTGTTTTTTGAGTTGAATTTAGAAAGAATGAGACTTGTTCATCAGTTTAAAGAATAACTTGCTGAAGTACACCGGTTATCAAAAATTAAGGAAAAGTCACAAAATTGACGATTATTCAAGAAGTTACGTGTGGGTCATTCCATGTCAAGTGTACGAGGCGTCCCCACTCGACCCCCTCCGATTTTGATGAAAATTTTTTTGGATGTACATATAAGACTTTCATGAAACCATACCAAAGTATAGCTCTGTAGGCCTTATGGTTTAGCCAATAAAAATTATTGAAAAAAAGCCTCTTTTTCGTGTCTTGAAAAAAATGAACAAATCGTCAAGTTTGTGCTTTTATTGCTCGCGACCTAAGACGATTATCAGGCTCAAATTTGGTGATTCTGATTACTGTTTTGGGTAGAATAGCCTACTTGAGTAACAAAAGCTTCATGCACTGTAGATTTTTTGCAATTTGTTGCCAAAGTTGATAAAAAATCGTATTTTGGTAAATTTTGATCATACGTTATCAGCTTGTATTTGCTGAGAGAATGACTTTCTGAAGCAAATTCTTTCCTCGTTTGTAGCCTGATAGTTCGTCCGAAAGGTGTGCAAGTGGCATCTCGATAGCTCAAATAATTGCTGAATTATGCGAGTTGAAATTCCAGTTAAACTTCTTTTTTCTCAATTTTGTCTCAATTTCAAAGGACAATATCTCAAAAGGGTCATCTTGGATTTCAATTTTCTTTATATCATTGGAAAGAACACACTTTTCTTAACTAACAAACGTTATTTTTATTTTTGAGACAAACCAGTTTCAAGGGATATTTCAGGTCACAAATGTGTACGTCATTCAACGTGAAATCAAAGAAAAAAAGACATAGACCTCAAAAGTTGATGTCAATTTGTTCTATTAAAATTTACAGGAGCTATTGTACTTATGTTCTGATAAGAAAAAAACCGTTTTTAGATGCTTTTGAACTTCAGTTTTTGTGTGCGCATCCGTCAAAACTCAAGAAATGGCAAAAAATAAAGTTTCGTTTTTAACAAAAATAATTATCTTCTTATCGCTGCTATAAGAGTTTGAGTCTTTTCCTATGTGTTATTTTTAAGCTCTTGAAACAGAATTTCGAATGATATGTCACTTGGCAAGGTTGTAGGTCATTAAAAGCATTTCATAAAAGTTTTCATCAATTATGTTTATGGGCAAATTGCAATCATAGGCTGAATATCTAAACACATCCTTGCCAGTATAATGAATGGATTTTCAATTAATACTTATCATATTTTCAATTACTATTGTTATCATTTATTTACACGGTGGAAATAATTGCAATATTCAACTCTGTCGAAAACTTTCGTTATCGCATTTTAGAAAAATGGCTCTGCAGTCCTATTATATATATTTTTTATCACGATAGCACCATATTAACTGTTTTATTTATTATTTATCTCATTTATTAATTATTTTTATGTTTATTTATTTATTTTTTTAAAAGGAAACAATGCTTTTTATGAATTTAAAATATTAATGACACCTTGCCAAGTGACATATCATCCAAAATTCTGTTTCAAGAACTTAAAAATAACACATAGGAAAAGACTCAAGCTCTTATAGCAGCGATAAGAAGATAATTATTTTTGTTAAAAACGAAACTTTATTTTTTGCCATTTCTTGAGTTTTCACATGTGCGCACACAAAAACTAAAGTTCAAAACCATTTAAAAAAGGTTTTTTTCTTATCAGAACATAAGTACAATAGCTCCTGTAAATTTTAATAGAACAAATTGACATCAACTTTTGAGGTCTATGTCTTTTTTTCTTTGATTTCACGTTGAATGACGTACACATTTGTGACCTGCAATATCCCTTGAAACTGGTTTGTCTCAAAAATAAAAATAACGTTTTTTAGTTAAGAAAAGTGTGTTCTTTTCAATGATATAAAGAAAATTGAAATCCAAGATGACCCTTTTGAGATATTGCCCTTTGAAATTGAGACAAAATTGAGAAAAAAGAAATTTAACTGGAATTTCAACTCGCATAATTCAGCAATTATTTGAGCTATCGAGATGCCACTTGCACACCTTTCGGACGAACTATCAGGCTACAAACGAGGAAAGAATTAGCTTCAGAAAGTCATTCTCTCAGCAGATACAAGCTGATAACGTATGATCAAAATTTACCAAAATACGATTTTTTACCAACTTTGGCAGCAAATTGCAAAAAATCTACAGTGTATGGAGCTTTTGCTACACAAGCAGGCTATTCTACCCTAAACAGTGATCAGAATCACCAAATTTGAGCCTGATAATCGTCTTAGGTAGCGAGCAATAAAAGCACAAACTTGACGATTTGGTCATTTTTTTAAAGACACGAAAAAGGGGCCTCTTTTCAATAATTTTTATTGGCTAAACCATAAGGCTTACAGAGCTATAATTTGGTAGGGTTTCATGCAAGTCTTATATGTACATCCAAAAAAAATTTCATCAAAATCGGAGGGGGTCGAGTGGGGATTTTCTCGAAATTTGGGACACTTGACATGGAATGACTCGTGTAGATTTTTATGAAACTTGGCCACATTGTACAACACATAGTAAGGTATAAAATAACATAAAAAGAAATTACCAGACAATTATGGCATTAGAAAAAATAATGCACTTACGAAATGAGCAAATTTGAGGTGGTAGTTTGATATTGGGGAAGCACGTTCAATATGGTATATGATCCCCTCTAACAGCAGTACAGCACGAGCAGCGATGCGTGATGCCGTCAGTTATTCGGTCTATCAATTCTACAGGAAGCAAAAGCCACTGATCTTGCAAAGCAGTAGCAAGCGTGGCAAGGGTTTTTTGGGGGTGGGTCGAGGGCAGCAATACGTCTCCCCAAAGCGTCCCAAACGTGCTCGATGGGATTCAAGTCCGGGGAACGAGCCGGCCACTCCATGCGCAGAATTGTAGCGTGTTCCAGACAAGAATCTGTGATGCGAGCTCGGTGCGATCTTGCGTTATCGTCCTGTAGCAGGAATGCATCACCTATTGCCCCAGCGTATGGGCGAACATAAGTATCAAGGATGTCGTCCCTGTAAATTTGAGCATTTACGGTTGGTTCCCCTGGGGAAGACATGGAGGTCAGTGCGTCCACCCAAAGAGACTCCATCCCAAACACAGACACTGCCTCTTCCGCATGCATCTCTTTCGCGAATGTTTGACGGATGATAACGGGTTCCAGGTTCCCTCCATATGAAATGACGCCTTCTATCACTTTCTAGACTAAATCTAGACTCGTCCGTAAAGAGTACGACCCTCCATTGGTCGTGCGTCCAATGAACACGTTGTCGTGCCCACTGAAAACGGTCCCTCCTACGGCGTGATGACAACGGCACACAAATGACTGGTCGTCTCGCAAACAGACCACCTTCGTGAAGCCTTCTAGGCACGGTAGAAGTCGACACCAACCTTCAGGTGGCTGCAGCCGGGGAGGATCCGAGACGAGTCGGAGTGACAGATCTGCTCCTGCGTGCACATAACCTCAAATATCGGTCATCAGCGCTCCTCGTAAATATTGGCCGTCCTTGACTGAACCTCCTGGATGCCAAACCTGTGGTTAAAAATTGGCTCCAAAGTCTATGAACCACAGAAGGACTCGCATTTTTTCTGCATCTTAGTTCTGCAGGTAAATGATGCCTAGAAGTCATAGCTACGAGTTGGCTATCTCAGATTTCTTTTGGTAGTATCACGGCGAGATTTATAAGCTTGCTCTCAAACGTGGTTTTTTAAGCTCTTTGAAGATGACGTACTCCGATTGCAGCGCCACTCATTTGCATAACATAGTTTTGCTCAGCAACTCTTACTTAGCAACATATCCAAGTTTTGTATGATTTGGATTTCTTTTCAGGGAGTTATCGCGATTTTTGTGATTTTTCCTTAATTTATGATAACCAGTGTATAATTGCATGTATACTCCAGTAAAAATTTGAGAAATTAATTTCAGTGAAATGCTTCATAACATTAGTTACAAATTATTGAAAACGTGTCCAGATATTGATTTATATTCGATCATTCATTCTTATTTACACAGCTGCTCCAGGAGCACGTTTGACTGATCCAAAGTAGCAATTTTTCTGCTCCGAAAGGTGCTCCCTTGGTTAATGATATTTGGTTTGGTTAATGATGTTTTCATGTACCCATGACAAATTCATGAGCAGTCATTTCACTTTTAGTGTGCAATTTAAACTCTTTTTATTTCAAAAAATGTGTTTCCGACTCTCATGAATGCTTTGAAAAATGACTCAGGTGCGACGAAGTCCAAAGGCTCCGAACCGGACGTGGTTGCCAGCACGAAAGGCGAGCAAGTGCAGCGTCCGGTGGCTCCCCCCAGGAAGAAGAAGCGGAACAAGAATCCCAATCCCTCGTCTCTGGTGAGCAGTTTCCCTTCTCCCTCTTTTTAGCCCGCTCTTCCGTCAAAGGGGAAGGAAGCGTGTAATATCGCTTGATGAATCTTCAAAATAATGCAAAGTCTAAAAGAAAAAATGAATAAAATAAAATAATTAAATAAATATCAAAGAATTGGAAAGTAGCGTTTTGAAAAGGGGAAAATGTGTTGGTTTCCCCCCCCCCCCCCTTCTTAACTCTTGAGCGAACAGTCCGATTCGAAGGATCTTGAACTTTCAATTTTGAACAGTTCAAACAACCTGTGTTTCCCTCCAATAATTTTTGAGAGAACAGTCCTATTTGAACAAGCTTTTTACTTTTTGTTGAGAGAGGCTAACTCTGTGTTTAGAAATCAGAGAATTGTATACTAAAAATATTTTTGTCCATTTGCTGTCTCAGACAATGCCTAACAATTTGTGCCGAGCGAGCCCGACGGTTTCCGGCCGGCCCCAGGAGGCCGATTTCGAAATCGGATCGCACCCGTTTTCTGGACATTCTCTCGTTTTTGTCGACCGTGCCATTCTACCGTATGTACATTAATAACTTCGTGTAGACTCTTTCAACCATTTTTATTGTTTTTTCTGTGGACTTGCATGCTCAATCCATTTGTCACGTAAATTCAAAAATCTCTATACCTCGTGGCAGAAAGTCGGCGACATCGCGCAGAAAGATTTTTATCGTCGAGAGAAAGAAAAAAAAAATAAAACAACAGCAGTTAAAAACATTCTGCTCACATTCCCCTACTAAAAGCAATTCGGTACTCATTTCTAAGGGAACTCGAGCCTCCCCATTATGGATGACCACCATACAATAAATGGATCTTTTTCGTTTTTTCTCCCTTTGACGTTAATAGTAAACTGCATACTCTGTGTGAGAGATACCGTTCCTTGAATGCTCTTTCGTGTTTTCATCCCCACGCAGAAGGACCAGGAGCTCCCCAGTCCGAGCGACCCGGTGGAGAGCCTCGCCAGGGAGCTGGAGTACTCTCTGGATCTGCACAGCGCCACCCGAGGGCAGTACGTCGTGAAGCCTCAGGTTCGTCTGACACCCCCTCGCTCCCTTCCGAGCGGGTTATTGAGTCAAAAGGGTATTAACATGAAAATATATACATAAACATCTTTTCACTGAAGAAAAAAAAAGTGTGGATAACTGAGTTTACTCATACTTGAGCATTCCAAGGAGAACTTTTGAAATTTCATTGAAACAGTTTGTTGTGTTTTTTTTTTTTTTAAATTCGAAGGAAAATGTGTGTCGTTAAGAAATTATGTTTGCAATAACTACAATAAAAATAAATACAGTGAAACTTCGATAAGTCCAAGTTGCGTGGAGAGCAAAAAGGATTCGAGTTATCGAAAATTCGGGTTATCCGAAAACACGGGAAAACCATAGAATAACTACCATTAATGTTCAATAAATTTATAATGTGATAAAAAAAGTGACATAATAATGTACCAAAGATATTATATGTATAATTGGAATAATGAACGTATAAGGTAATTAAATCAAAAGTTTTTTAAGTTTGGAAAACAAATTCTAATTTTTATGCATAACATAACAATTTTGACTCACCTATCATATCTGCATTTTTTTATTTTAAAAAAAAATTCTGTAATTAAGCATTGTTTCTGAGAAAAAGCTTGTTCTTTCAACAAATAGTCCTCAGATATTTTTAAAACATCAAAGATAGAGTCGGGAACATCGGGTCGGGATTCTACAAAAACGCGCGGTAAATCTGCTGCTTCTCTTGCATCTCGGATTGAAGGTAATTTGATTACCTGCTCAATTTCCTCTGTATCTTCGTCACCGGAATCTTGTTCACCAGAATCTTGTTCGCTAATATCTCTTACGCTTGCTAAAATGTCTTCATCGGTAGGGTACTCTGTCACTAGTACCGCGTCATCGACTTCTACAAAATCCATAAAGTCTGTATTGGAAGAAATGTTCATTTTCTTTTGTAAAACCTCCCACTCATTTTGTAAATTTAGCTCCCTCGTGTTGTTGTTTTCTTGATTTTCATTATCTGGATCTAAAGACAAAGCATCTTTTATGAAACCAGCCTTCTTAAAACAGTTAGCAACTGTCTGCGGGGTCACATCACTCCATGCTTTCTGCAGCTCTCGGAGACAGTCGAGCAGAGTAATGCAGAGCTCTGTTTTTTCATCTATACACTGTAGTGATTTTAATACAACACGCTTTCTATCGTGAACCTTTAAATTTTTTATGACGCCTTGGTTCATAGACTGCGTGATAGAAGTTGTGTTTGGAGGAAGAAACTCCAGTTCAATTGCTGTTAAGTTCTCTGCCGGGGTCTCGGGATGTGCCTGGCCATTATCGACAAACAGCACAATTTTTCTTCCAGCTGATGCAAATTTCCTATCTACTTTTTTAAGCCAAGGTTTGAACAACTCTGCGGACATCCAGGCTTTACTATCGCTGGTGTAATCAACTTTCAAAGATTTTATATTACTAAAACATCTTGGCCTTCCCAATAACAAGCAAAGGAAGCTTCTCAGTTCCTGACATATTGCTTGCAACCATGACAGTTACGCCTTCCTTACTTCGCTTTCCACCCTTACATGTATCACCTTTCAGTGTAAGAGTTTTGTCCGGGAGACATTTGAAGAAAAGTCCTGTCTCATCTGCATTAAAGATATCATTTTCATTATACTGGATTAGAATATCATTTAACACATTTTCTTTCCAATCTTTGCAAATGTTTTCATTCACTACTGCGCTTTCGCCGCAAATGGTTCGGTAAACAATGTTGTGCCGAGTTTTGAATTTGTCTCACCATCCCAAGCTGGCTTCGAACTTTGCAATGCCGATATTTTTTGCAAAAACTTCTGCTTTTGCGCGAATGATTGGTCCCGATAACGGTACATTTTGCTCTCTGGTTACTTGTATCCACTTTACTAAGGCCTCCTCAAGTTCTGGATATCTTCCGTTCTCGAGGCGTTTTCTTTTTGCGTTAGATTTTTCATCATCGACGGCTTGCAGGTAAACATTTCGATTTTTAAAAATGGTTGAGAGTGTACTTGGTGGCACACCGAACTTCAAAGCAATTTCCTTCTTGCCTACGCCAGACTCGACATCTTGGATTAATTGAACTTTTTGTTGCAAATTTAAAATTTTAAACTTTCTTTTAGCCATTTGGAAAATTCTGCCTAAAATATTCTGCGATGAATGAATCAACGCTACAAAACAGTCACTTTCTATTACAAAAAAAAATGAAAAGGCGAGTTGTGCAAAGACCAGCAGCTTTGTAGAATACCATAAAATCACGAAAGTAATACTTCCGACGAGTGGCCCCCTTCCCAACAACCCCCCTACTTTTTCGACAAAAGCGGAATCATTCCATACTCCTGAATATACACCCCCCCCCTATTTTTTTTTTTTATCCTATTTTAGGACTCAACTAAGCTGTCTTTGGTTTCCTACACAGTTATGACAAAACTTTGGCTCCAGATGTTCAGTCTAGACGCCTTTTGATGTCTTGCAGTGGCGCCAGCTTGTTTTTTTTTTCTTTTCTCACTACGTATTTGTCCACGAAAAAACTATTTCGACTCAAAGAATTACTTTAGCACGGAAAATTCAATGAGGGTCATAGGATAAAATTCGACTTATCGAATATTTCGACTTAAAGAAATTCGACACATCGAAATTAAATAACATTAATTCTCCATTCAGCGAGACGGGAATACATATTCACTACGGCTTATCGCAGTTTTCGGCTCATCGAAGTTCGACTTATCGAAGGTTCACTGTACTGCAAAAAAAAAAAAACACTTAATTTGTACAATTATTCAATAATGATAATTTCATTTTTCAAACTCAGTTTCAAAGTAAATAAGAAAATTAAAATTAAATAGCAATAATCTTTTCTTCAGTGAGAAACTATGAAAAGCATTTTTTGTAATAGTTTTGAAACATTTTGGAAGGGGTTTCGAACCCCGAAAACCCACCCTTCGAATAGGGCCCGATGGTAACACAAAAAAGCAACGCTTCCAAAAGAAAAACACTAAAATGCTACGTTATAAATTTTTGTTTCTTGCTTAGAAAAAACAAACATTTGAAAGCAATAGCCATCAGCAAACACTTCAAATAAAGCAGTGAGTCACTGCCCCTAATCAAGGGCTGAGGCAGGAACTTGCATACACCGCCCACTCGGCCATTTCGATCCATGGACTGCAGTTTCGTGCTTATCATGCACTCATCGGCATGGAATACGAAAGTAGCCGAGTTGGCGGCAAAAATCCTCTTTTAGAGCAAAGAGAGCTGAAAAAAACTGGTAGCTAATTTGAAATTAGAATACCAGCGAGCGACCGCACTTGGTACGGTACAACTCGTAAATTTTAAGGCAGAGCTCGGGTATAAAGCAGTGAGTAACCGCCCCTAAGCAAGGGCTAAGACAGGAGCATGCTATGCACCGCCAACTCGGCCATTTCGGTCCATGGACTGCAGTTTTGTGCTTATCATGCACTCATCGGCATGGAATACGAAAGTAGGCGAGTCGGAGGCGAAAATCCTCTTATAGAGCAAAGAGAACTGGTAGCTAATGTGAAGTTGGAATAACTTCAGGTAATCTTCAAATAACTTCAGGTTTCTATGCTTTGGTTTAAAAATAAATAATGTCGGACGAAAGAAATGTGACGACTCCTCCCTCCGGACAGGACCGCGAGCAGGACCGTGCGGAGGGCCCCGGCAGCGGCGAGAACAGCAGCAGCAGCTCCGAGCGGACGGAGCGCTCCGAGGGCCCGGAATCCGCCCGCCGCCAGGAGGCGGGCTCCGGGGGCGGCTCCCTCCACCGCCACGAGAAGCTCCTCCCGGACGACGTCCGGCAGCCCCCCGGCGTCAGGACCCGCTCGGACTCGGGCAGGCCCCTCACCGACCAGGTACGCTCCTCGATTTTTAGTAATTAACCAGCGGTACCCTCATGGCTTTGCCCATGGTATAAAATTAAAAGTTCACTTGTAAAATAATCGATATAGCAGAAAAATGCTCTATTTTAGTTATAATTCAACAAAAATTCTTTCAAAGTATGATATAAAAATCTGGTATGGACCCCACACTACTTCCTTTTACGTGTGAATTTTTTAGTAGATGCCTTAAGTGCTAAAATAGTGCTCGGAGTGAGCAAGATGACAATTCAAACATTTACATCCCCACTTTGCCAGGAAACAATGCAAAAAAACGTTTTACAATGATTAATCTCCTAAATATTGCCGATTTTAACATCATTCAGTGGATTTTTCGCAAAATATCGCCAATAACGCCAAATTGAACCCAAAAAAAAAAAAAAACGATTTTTTTCGCCAAATTGGCAGCAAATACTTGGCGACCAAAAGCTTGGCGATATATTGCCAAGTGGTCGCGCCAATTCATATCACTTTTGTCTGCATTGAAATTAATACTGATTTACTCCATAAAAGGGGTAAAACACCCTTGGGACATTCGAATGCAACCCCAAGGGGAGATGCAAAAAAATAAACCAAAAGAGAAAATAAGAACAATTTTGTTGCTCACAGAAACCAACAGAAATCTTACCGAAGTTTAAAAGAAGAAGAAAGTTTCCTTTCCTAGCTTTAAAAACAAAACAATACATTTTCCGAAATGAAACACTTTAAAAAGAACATTGCAATATCGCAATTGATACGATATTTGGTTAATCTGTGCTTTGGTTAATCTGTGCCCTTTCTCGCTAAATGGGTGATAGACGCGCCAAGCGTGGTAACCCTGGCTATTTTGCGTAGTGTCCGTCAGAGCTTTCAACTCCGGGAGACAACACGGAAAAACGCGCCAGTTGGTGACTTTTTTGAAAATACGCCAAGCAGGTTCCCAAAGCACATTTTCATCGGGAAAAAGACAGGGTCGTCAGAGAATTGAAACAGAAAATAGTACGCCTCCTCTAAAAAAATACAAAATACTACTGTTTCCAAACGTTGCCAAAATCAATATTGCTGAAATGCAAAATCTATGAAAATGAAAAAAATCATTCGCCAAATCTTTTAATTAAGTCATTAAAGCATATTGGAAACAGGGTTGCCAGAAAAATACTACCCTCTTTATTTGGGCGGAAAAAATACTACCGTAGTATTAAAAATACATGTCTGGCAACGCTGGAAAAAGAACAAAACAAAAAAGTTATGAAAACGTAACCATGATAACAACAGGAAAAGTTGATTTCCGTTGATAAAATTATTTCATTTCATGTCTATTTTCAAACAAATTTCATTCTCGAGCCCAACCATTTTAGAATCGTTTGGCTTGCTTTACTGAAGGTAAGCCTTGAATTCCAAGATTCTAAAAACAATTGTTACAGCTCTCCTGATGATCGTAGAAACTTCAAAAAAACTTCATTTGATGCAGAAAATTTCAAGCTTTCGAATGACATAAGACTTGAAAATGTGTAGGAAATATTTCTTCCCTATTTTATCGAATTTTCACTAAGAATTAGAATAGAAAAAGAACGAAATAGAATTTTCGAAAAATCGCTACGTAGTGCATAACTTCATGCTACAAACTAATTTTGTGCCAAGTGTCAGGAAAATCGATGGAGCGGTTTTGGCGCTATGCGCGTAACAGACAGACGGAAAGAAAGACAAACCTTCAGCTTTATTATTAGTAGAGATGTCGTTCAATTACGCGGTTGGTCTTATTGTCTTCCTTAGAAAATTTCGAATCAAATGGTACCTCGTTTGATATGCTACTCTTAGCGATTTTTGAGGAGTTCAAGGCTCTGACGGACAGACAGACGCGGACAGATTTTAATAGTATTAATTCATTTACATGAAACGCGCCTAAGGTAGAATGACCATTGAATGAACACAAGTGAAATTTCGTTTTCAAAAATTCACGGCATCGTTAAAAATTGTTGCATTTGCCACCTGGCAGTAGAAATAGCACATATATGTAATTGTTTTTTTTTAAATATTGCTCAAATTTTTAGGGTTCTGAATCAGGTTTTTAGGGGGGTTGAAAAGGAAAAAAGTGCCCAGACCCAGTGAATGAACACCCAAAACCGCATTTTATGGCTGTTTTCTTTTTGGAAATGTGTAGAAGGAAGTGACTAGTGCCTGCTTATCCAAGAAAAATGTTTTTAAAACTTATTTTTCCAAGAGTCGCGAGGTGTTCATTCACTGGTCGGTCTACCCTGTAACAGAGAAAATGTGAGGTTCCCACCGCCTCGAAAACTCCTCGAATTTTATTTTAAGACGAGGGACCCTGGGAAAAGTACTTTATTTTCCAATAGTTCCTCAAGAAGTATTAAAAATGCTGGATTTTTTTTTTTTTTTTTTTGAGTTCTTGAAAATAAGCGAAAAACACTTTTCATATTGCCAAATTGTGTCGCTACCGGTGCCACCCGTTGAGGGGTTGAGGGAGAGAAGGAAGAAGGGAAAAAAAAGAAAAGGAAGAAGAAAAAATAAACCTGTATTTACTCTGTAAGATGCAGAAGCATCACTATGAGGGGGAGGAGGGGTATTTTAAGCTTGGTGACGCCAAAACAGTTTTAAGCGTTTATGAAAGATTCTTCGATTCGGAATGTCGACGAGCACACATTCGTTCCATGTTCCAAAAACAGCGGCACCGGCACGGGGGTATTTGTGCCGGCAGCCACCCTTCTGAGCTGGGGGGAGGGGGACACCCATAACACATTGAAGAATTTCAGAAAACATAAATATTGGAATCCTGATACATTTTAGAACATATTTGAGCGCCGGCCATCTCGTCTAGTGGTCAGCGACGTCTGACCGTGATGCGGTGGCCCCGGGTTCGAGTCCCGGCTGGGGCATGGGTGTACTTTCTCTCTCTCCTGTCATTGTCCTTTCTGTGTGTGTGAAAGTGAGTTATGAATGAATGCCTACCCTATGAACGGGTCCTTATGGCATGTGTGATGAGCATAAAATCGGTCTTCCACCTAAAATGGTGCTCTTAAAAACGGAAGCCGTATCATTACCCCATCCTTCATGGACCTGGTCTAGCTCTGCTGACCAACGGGGGCATGTAACAACAACAACATATTTGAGCGCTAGTGGCGCTACGGGGCCCCCTCCCTCGGGTGACAACCTTGTGGGGGTGACATCCAAAATATATTTGATCATTTCGAAAAATTTAAATACAGTGCCCGCTGCTTATTAAAATCACATTTGTTCCAAGGATATTTGATTTCATTAAGCTGTTGATTTTATAAACAGGCAGAAAAGGTCTTAAAGTTTAAACAAAATGCAAAAGAAATGAATTATTGTTATCTACATTTTATGTTCAGTTCATTAAAGCAGAATTCGAATTTAACATGTTTTAAGAGCATTTTTTAAATGACACAAGGGTTTTAAAATAGTGTTGTTTGAGAAACAGATTGTAAAAGTAAAGATTCAACATCATTTGAGAGTATGAAAGTTCTTGTTTCTTTCAGTATTACCTCCTCTTTGCTCTAAAGTGTACCGTATGACACAGAAAGCGCTTTTCTGACATCAGCTGAAGGGGACACATTTGGCACAATGACTGAGATTTTTCAACTTCAGAGACCGATTTCCACTTCTTGGTGTGACATAACTCAAGAATTTATTTTTTCTGTTGCAATTTCAGTGAGGTTTCTCTTCTGACGTTTGCAAATGATCATCTTTGGAAACATATTGCTAAAATTGTTCATCCATTTCTTCTTTCTCTTCATTAACTATTTTCGTGATGGAACAGTTTTTAACCCGCTCTCCGAAAGCTTGATTTTATGAAACGGCGCTAATGATTTTATTAAGGGATGGTTTTAACATGTTTTGTTATAGTGATGATTCTGTTCTTTCCAGATTTGATTTTACGAAGCGGCCGAATTTATGATCCAGCGATTTTATGAGTGGCGAGCACTGTATTTTCTTTCTGAAATTGGCACACTATTTGAAGTTATGTAGCTTGTGGCATCGCTCGGGGAGGGGGGGGGGAAGACGCCCAAAATGTGTCGTGGCGCTTCTGAGAAACAAAAATATTCCCTTTCTGAAGTTGTTCCAAATATTCAAATTGAAACCTCTCGGGGGGGGGGGGGTCTCTTCAAAATTGTGTCGATTATGAATGATCTGCATAGTGCAGCTGAATGGGTGCGTATGACTTTTATGTTCACTATGGCGCCGAATGACGATCGATCCCGGATTCCAGGAGATCCTGGCGCAGGTGAGCGTTCGGAACCTGGACACGGGAGAGCAGATCCCCCTGAGCCTGGCGGAGGAGCACCTGCCCAAGTGCCTGAACCCCCTGTCCCTGCACATCATGCGGCTGACCTCGGAATACGTCAGGTGGGTGGTTGTTTTGATCCGCTTCTAATCTCCCGTCGCCCGTCTTCCGGGGCGGAACCGGAAATGTTCCGAGGGAAGGCAATCGATTTTGATTTTTCTTACTTGCCCATTTTTTTCGCCATGCATCCTTATTAACACATGTTGATTACAAATGTTTTGGTCTTCCATTTCAAAAAATTCCGGATCGATTCCCGCACCCTTTTCCTTTTGTTCATCAAAGATCAACTAAAACCTTTTTTTTGAACTTCAAAATCTAAAAACTGCAGGAGAAGAGTCCCCCGAGGGAGGGGCGATTGCCCTTACCTTGTATCTGAACTTGCCTGGCATTGCGAGATCTGCATCGAGGACAGGTTGTGGAAAAAATATCAAAAATAAGATTCGTAAATTTACGTGACAGATGTCATCCTTTTAAACCTTTGTTTCTATGATTATATTTGACAGTCAAAAGTTTCTTTCAGACATTAAAAGTATTGCCCACTTGTTTCGAAAATTTCAATTTTTGAAAAACCCTGAGGTTTTTTTGTTTTTGTGCTTATTATGTTTTTTATTTTTGTTTTATTTATTTTTGTATTTATTAATTTTATTTATTTATTTATTTATTTATTTATTTATTTATTTATTTTATTTTTTTTTTTTTGCTAAACGATCACAAGAATCGCTCTAAAAATCTGTACGTTCATTTTTTTTAAAATGATTACATAAAGGTACTTTGTGATCTTTTATGTAAAAAAATCATAATTTCTTAGAAAATATTGTTTTTAGAGGTATAACAAGCTCTGAAAATTTTAGTCATTCATAAAATACTTGCATAGTTTTGTTGAATATATCATCCTGAGTGGCAAAAAATATTTTTCTTAAAGCTGTGTCTCTAAAAGAAAAAATCCTCATAGACTCTAGTAACATGGAAACTAGGGTGGTCCAAAAAAGGCCGTTTTTAAAAAAAATTCGATTTTTATAGGTGCTACCCTCCCATTTGGTTCCATTTAATTAAAAAATAATACTTGTGAAGTTTAAGCTCATTATTTTAATATTTAGAGGTGGCTCAACAGCCTCAAAGTTCTGCATTTTTCGATTTTAGGCTATAAATACAAATAGAAACAAAACTGAAGCGGGGAAAGGAATATAATTTTATTTCATAAACATCTGTAGCATTTTGTAAATTTAAAATAATATAGTAATAATTTTAAGAGTTTTGGATGCGCTTTATATTAATATACATTATAAACTCTGTTTTCTACAATCAGTATAAGCTCGGCGATGTTCTTCCACAACTTGCAGCAAGAACTGTAATTGTTCTTTGCTACATGTCATTTTCCCATTAAACTCTTTTATAAAGGCTATACCTCTTTCAGTATGATCATTAACTACTGAAATTCCATGAATTATGTTTAATGCTTTCTTAAAATCATTCTGAAACTCCCAGATTTCTGGATCTACATGAATGAAGGTGTGAGGTAAATTCATACTTTCAAATAATGAATTCAGTTTTCAGCTGCTGAAACATATTTGAACGGTGTTTCATCCTCTTTCGGCAAATAGAACTTCTACTTAGAGTAATGTCATTTACTTCACAGCCCAAGCTCTTTGCTGCTTCAGCGACAACAAACAAAGCATTCCGATCAGAAACTTTTGTCCTGTCTAAAGCTGCTGCTAAATGGGGTGTCACAATTTGCTTTCGCTTTTTGTTTCTTTTTTGAATATCATGTTCTTTTACTTTAAATGGTGCTTGCTCTTCATATTCAAACTCATCTGATTCATCAGAAGATATCAATTGCACAGTCACTGTGAAGAAAAGGAGTCACTGCGTGAAAGTCACTGCGATGTGAGTCACTGCGAAGAAATGGAAGCCACTGTCAGTGGCTACCATTTCTTCGCAATTTTGTTTCATTTGTTGTGACCTTCTGAGCTCGCTTTTTCCTTTAGATGAACCATTTTTTCAGTTTTCTTAAGACACTTGTCAACACCTAGCATTGATCCCCTACTTCCTTTCTCACGCTGAGCTAACAAGAACTCTCTACCTATCTTGAGATATTTTTTTATCATGTTTAGTGCGTCAGCATGTGCTATGTCAAAAAGATTATCCAAATTCGAAACAAACTCACCTTCTTCATTCTTCTGTGTTACTGTATTTCTGTTTTTGTTTTTCTTTAACAACTTCCACTGTCTGAATACATTTTCTAACTTGGGTTGACAGTTTCTGAAGTCTTGTACAGGTATTCTAGCTTTCTGCCAAAATTTTCTTATTTCTTCTATTGAATTTGTTGAAGATTCTCTTATAGTTTTTTACAAGTCAATATGGTTGTGAAGAAACAACCCCAATGCCATATGAATTGAAGGTAGTTTACTGCCATTTAGCTCACTTATGGTAGAATCAAGAAGGTAAATGTCTGATTTCGATCTTGTTGAGATAGTTGTCATGCTAACTTGTTTCAAAATAAAGAGACTTTCGAATTATAAAAAAATTTCTTACGTGAACAAATTTGCCATGTTTATAGTGATGAAACCAAAACTGTTAAGAATATATATGATGGTCACAATTGCAGTTATGAAATTATTTGAAGGTTAAAGTTAAAAACATATGTTTAGGGAATAAAATGTTGAGAATTTATTTGATTGCTATAGTATACAGAACATATTTAACGTATTTATAGGTACAAAAAGTGTTTATATTTACACCATTTATAGCATGGCTACTGTTAAATCTATATAAAATGGCAATTTGGCAGTAGAATTATTTTCTTTTAATAAAATTAGCCATTGTATTTTTTCTTACTTGGGTGGTGTGCTCGGTGCTCGTACGCGCTCTATTCCACAATGATACAAACTTCATCTGCATTGAGCCACCTTTAAATATCGTCGAAATGTTTTCAAATTTTGTCAGATTTATTTTTTAATGCATTGGAACCAAATGGGAGGGTAGCACCCAAAAAATTTTCACCTTCGAAATTTTGGACCACCCTAATGGAAACCCTGAAAACGGATCATCGAGAAAGAGCACTTTAAAGTTTTGTTTTTCTGGCAGAACGCATAGCACGCTTGGTCTTAAAGTCACTCATGGATTTTTATATATTTGAGCTGAAGCCATGAACTTTGTTTCGTGTGTTTGAAATAACTTTTAGATTTAAAATACAGAAAAAAAGTTTTTGGTCATTTGGTCATTTTTGAGGTAAGATGACCAGTTAAATGTTAAATCAACTTTTTAAAATTTAAATCTGATTTTTTTTTTTTTTTTTCAAAAAGACTAAAGAAACTTTTGTCATGAATTAATTGACAGTTGCAAATATAACTAAACTTAAAATTAATATTTAAAAAAAATCACAACTCTTGTATTTTGAGTGTATTTTACCTAAAACCTCTTATAGCATGATGTAAAATCAATTTACTGCCAATGCATATGATTATAATCAAATTTAACATTGATGGCATAGTAGTACACTATAAATGCATTAAGTCTTTATGTCCCAAATTAAGTTATCAATGATTTTTATATATTTTTTGGTTTGTTTAGTTGAAAATACATCAAAAAACATATTTATAGAGGGAAACATTTTGAAAGTTTTTGGGGTATGAGTCCCCCACGCCTTAGGGCTTCTAAGAAAACTGTTTCCGATCACAAGTACCATCTGTACGCCTCTCAGCAAAGCACAAGGAGTGGTACTCAAAAGCATCAGCATGATTCCAGCCATTTAGGATTCGTAATTCTAAATTCGGGACTTCTGAGTCCCATCGGGGTATAAATTGTTAAAACATAGGAAAGTAAATAAATTGTCTTTTTGCAGAAGTGATTGATAATGTTCCATAATTTGACTTCTTTTGAATTGAAAATAGCTTTTTTTTTTCTATTTCCAAAACACGCGGCTGCCTGGCAATTCATACTCCTTAACATTTTAGTTACTAACTTCAAAAGTACTATCTTTACAGGAAGCAACTCAGGCCATTTTTGACGCCCTGTAACTTGTTGTGGATAAAGCTAGAAACCTAATTTTTTAGAGGCTAAGAGAACTGGCGCCAGAGAGTTGTCCTTGCGAATTAAATTTCATTTACTCGAATAGTTTATGGGCTATGAGGGGTCGAAATTCGTGAAAACTAATATGATGTAATCTGAACTATTTTTTATTTCTAGCAGTCACACGAACCTAAAATATTTGCAGAAAATTATTTATTTCTTGTTTATAAATTTAGTCATCTCAATTTCTTGCTGAGCGCACTGAAAGTAATTTAGTTAAAGCTTTTTTTCTGCCGGTCGATCGGCAAAATTTGGCCGATTATAAAGAAAAGGAAACATTCATGCTTTTCCCAATCCAACTCAAAAAATAGCATCATTTGAATATCAGCTGTGGGGGTTGGATACTTTAATATCCCTTTCCATTTTATGCACTGTAAAAGCTATTTGTTTTGTTTTTACTCTGTACACTTTCATAATACATGTTATATTAGGTTGGTGCGTATGAAATGTCGGATTCTCTTTACGTGTGGACGTTTGTCTCCCTGTTTTCGTTATACTTTTGTCTTTGGCATAACCTCATTCATAGTCGTATTGTCCATTGCCAGAGACTCATTTCAGCAAAATAGGTTTTCTGGAAGGTCTTCCCTTTTGTTATTTCTTTTGAGTTTATTGCCGATATGAATTCTGCCGACACACAAAACAATTGCGAAACTGAACGAACTGGAATATGAAGTTTTGCAGCATCCACCATATTCACCGGATCTTTCGCCGACCGATTTTCATTTTTTCAAGCATTTAGGGCTGTTTTTAAGGGGCAAACACTATGAAAATGAAGACAGTCTAAAAAACTCGATATCAGAGTTTATTAATTCTAAAGACCAAAATTTTTTTAAGACAGGCATCTACGCTTTAAAATCTCGTTGGGAGAAGTGTATTGAAGCGAATGGAGCATACTTTGATTGAATAAACAGCTTTTGAAGAAAGATATGCAGTTTTATACAATCACTTAAGAATCCGACATTGCATACGCACCAACCATACATGTGATTCTTCAGCCAATTGGCTGAAATCAGCCAATTTGATTCTCAAAACATAGTTCCGTCCTTCTACCGATCTGCCTTAAAAAATTTCCCATTCACTCTAAAATTTTCAATCCGTTTGAAATTTCCATGATTTCTAGATGAATGTACGGCTACATCGATCTACCCAGCTTTAAAAGAAAGCATTCTTCGCTTGCTTGGTTTTGGTGAAAAATTTCAATTTGAAAAAAATAAATAAAATAAAACAGAGTTAGAGAAACCGAATAAAGTTAAAAATAAAAATTATACTAGAACTTTTGCCCCGTCGAACCAACCAGTCACAACATGCCAAATATTTTCAGCCAAATTGTTTTGAAAGTAATCACATGTATGACCAACCTAATAGTAAGGATTGAACAAAATTACATTCATTTACTGTTATTAAAACCAACTCGGTCATTTCCAACCATGGACTGCAGTTTCGTGCTTATTATGCACTCGTCAGCATGGAATGGGAATGAAACGAGCCGGAGGCAAAAACCCTCTCATCAGCTACCAGAGCCAACGGAAACTGGTAGCCAATGTGAGCTACCGCGCTGTGCCTCAAAGTTTTCGAGTCGAACCGGACCGAGTGCGGTCGTCTAATTTCACATCAACTACCAGTTTGTCGTCTCTCTCTGCTCTACCGAGAGGATTTCTGCCTCCGGCTGATTTCATTCCTATTCCATGCTGACGAGTGCACGAAACTGCAGTCCATGGATGGAATAAACAAGCTGGCGGTGTATTGCATATTCATCATAGTTTCTTGGCAAAAGTATGCTTTGAAAAATAAATTTTGAAAATATTTTTCCGGCGATGCAACGGTGCATTCCCGGTTCGTATTATAGAAGATATCGACTCGGCCGTCGAGATTACGATTTCTGCAACGGTTGAAGCAGTTGCCTTTCATTTCAGCACCACGGCTCTGGACAAAGAATCGGACGAGGAAGGTTCCGACGCGAGGAAGACGGATTCCTCGGACATGGGAGCGAGAGCCTGGTTCAAGACGTGAGTCCCAGATGAAGCTTTCCATTCTTTTACTTTTGCTTTCATTCAGCATTTTTTTAAACCCATGTTCCCTGTCATAATGCCCACTTTTTACTACTGCTCTTCGAGCGTTACTCATAGAAAACTGTGGACTGAGTATAGTGCACGTATTTCCAAGGAAAATTTATCGGTTTTCGTAGCTGTTTTATTTTTGTTTTCCTCGAACGAATAAGTGCCTCTTCACAGATGTATTGCTTTTTTTTAAGGTGGAAAAGGACTGCCAAAAATGAAAAACAACATTACTACGCAGGTTGTATTGCAAAATGAGCAATAGATGTTAGAAGATGATATAAATTTTTTATCTCTACATTTTCTCCAAAACCCAAACCCTGCACTTGCCACTGCTAAAGCACAAGAGTTGTGGGAGTTGGTTAAAAAGGGAAAGAGGTCGGGAACCACTGTAACAAACGAATCCAACCGAGAAAATTTTTAAAGCATCTACAAGATGACCCTTCCCCCAGAGGACAGAGAAGTAGCGTTGCAGTGGAAACCGATCGGAGTAGAACTGGGTTTATCGCCAAAATGTGCGAACTTCTTGAATATGTATGATATTGAAACACTGTTTTCAAATCGATGTTTCGAATTCTTTGTCATTGTTTTTGAACGGTGTCAATACGAGTAATGCAGCATACATAGGTGCTCGTGCATTAAATTTTAAACAAAGTTTTATGTGGCTCATACGCCAATGCCATCTGCTGAAACACAATTTTTTTCTCCCGAATTTTGTGAAGTGCAGCGTGTGTCTCCAAAAATACAGTGATTGACTCTGTCCTAACAAGTTATATTCTTGATTTATTTATATATATTTTTGCTTAAAAAATAAGTTTAATTTTATGTGCTTATTATAGTTTATCTATCTATCTATATATATATATATATATAGATATATATATATATATATGTTCATTCCTTTGCATTTATTCATAAAATATTAAATTATTTTTCAGTCGTGATTTTGGGAAGAAACTGAAAATGGAAGTCAGCAAAATACGAACGGTTGTCGTCGATAAAGGTACTAGTAATGCACAAATTTTTTTCCAGATGAAAACTAATCTGTTTCTATAATCTAATTCACTCTGGAAATGCAATTATCATTGTATTTTCTGCTCTCGACTTTTTTATGGTCTTTTTTGAAATTTCCTCGACCTGCATTCCAGACCCAGACACTGTTCACAGAAAATTTTCAACAGATTTGACTTTTGCTTTAAATATTTCTTTGTTTATCCAGTTTGTGATCTGCAATATGTGTTGATTGTGTGGCAGTAGCTTGTTAAATATGACACATTTCCCGTATTTCCGGGTAGACGAGCCGCAGCCCATTCGTGTTTAAAAAAGCCGAATTTTAACTCCTGCAGCTTATACGCCATGGTAGCTTATATGATGTAACAATTTTTTTTTGTCCTCTTTTGTTTTTTAAAGTGCATGTTATGTTTGTTTATTGGCTAAAAACAAAAGCAAATTAGTGACCTCAAAAAGCCACAACTGCAACTCCTTTGAAGAGATCTATTTTGAAAGGGTGGCAGCATTTCAGCTTATTCAGATGTTATTTTATTTTCCTAGATCTCATAAGGAAGGGGAATAAATTAAGATTTAAAAAAAACATCAACAATAACCTACATGTCTAAGAAACGAATCCAAACAAAACAATAAAATAATAAAAAAATCGCCCGGTTGCGGAGAGGATGGGAGGTAGGGTTAAGGGTAGAAACCAACCAGAATAGAACATTGTTACTATAAGTTGCCGTTATCACCACATTCTTTGTCATTGTTTTTGAACGATGAACGGGTGCCTAAACCCTGCCGAATCCGGTCGACTGCCAAAGTGAACTGTGGACTCGTGTGGAGAACACGTGTGGGTCATTCCAGCGAAAATGGAACAAATCATGTCTGAAACTGTTTAGTTAAGTTTTTCAATTTAAATAATTTCTGCCAACTGATCATTTTTTTGGGGGGGGGGGGTCTCCATTTATTTGTGTATAATGAAGTGTAAATGGCTAGTGCATGAATGACTCATTTATGAAAGGATTTTAAATATTTTGATCACTTTGTGTAACAGAGTGGACAAATCAGCCTTAAAAATATCTTAATGATCATAAAGAGAAGTTAGAATCACAAACAAGCATAACCTGGAATAAACAGCCTAAAACTGTAAGTCTGTCTGCAATTTCAAGGAAAAATGTATTTTTTCCATCTTTCATACGACTGTAACAGAGTGGACATCCAACAGTTCAAATCAACTGTACATAAGTAAAGCATTAGGCTCATCTTAGTTGCTGACTGCATAATTCAGTGTAGCAAGCCAATCACGGCAATTATGCTACTTATATGTTTAAAAAATGTATCAGATAGAATGCAATTGTTTATTCTATTTCCAAAAGGCTCGTAACAGAGTGGACAATTCGAAACATTCACAACAAACAACACAATTCGAAACATAGCCATCTGAAGCTGGGACACGTCATTCTCTCCTTCTTCTGGCAAAGACATTTTTTTTGTGTCCTTTCTAAATGGATTATGCCTAAGCAATGAATACTCGATGGCACAAAATTGAATGGAGAACAAAAAAAAAAAAAAACGCTTCACCGGTGGTCGTTATTAAAATTGATTTTTAAAAATTCCGAAGCCTTTGAACTGATTTGTACCATTTTCCCTGGAATGACATGTGTAGTGTGCATCGGGCGCCAGCCAACTGAAAGTGTTCCGTTCCAGTGACCTGCAGTTTAGAGTACTGCCTTAGCATACCATAGTGTCAATAAAAATGTATATGTTTTTAAATAATCTTGCCTCTTTGAAGGGTATTTTAAAGTTAATGTTTCTTTAAACGAATTATTTTTGTGTGGAGATAAATGTGTTCAAACAACGAACTAAACTGCAAAAGATAAAAGCTTCGGCTTCATTTTTTGAAATCCCACTCAAAATGTTAATCAGCATGGTGAGTCCCACTTTCATTTTTCCCCCATATGTAAAATTAAGATCAAATGATGCCCGCTTCCATTCATTTTCCGAGCGTCACCGGGGGCCATTTTCGAGTCGTGCCTCGAGGGGCTCCTCGACGCGTCGCCGACGGTACGGTGGGGTCCGTCGCGAGCGACGCGCGGCATCGCCGAGGGTGAAAGTGTCGAGAAAGTCGCACTCGGAAAATGACTGGTTTGTATTCTTGTACCAGGCTAGAAAAATCTTGGAAAATTTTACATGGGACGTTCCTCTAAAGCTTCCATGCGCAAATAAAATTTTTACATCCCCCAGTTCTTCTTTTCTTTCATTGTATATCATGAAAAACAGTTGTATTTGTGGCACAGCATTAAGTGGAGAAGTCAAACGTTATTTTAATGTGAATAATCGAAAACTGATGTCGAATGTCTATGGTTCCAGTGACCCACTCCCGGCACGCGGAGGAGGAGAACAGCGAGGAGGAGGCCCTCTCGGAGCTGCGTCCCTCGCTCAAGATCAAGGTGTCGGGCAAGCTCAAGTCGGCCGAGAAGGGGGGCGGCGCCGAGTTCGAGAACATCCGGGTGCTGCAGGAGCTGGCCGGGGAGCACACGGTACTCTCTCTCTCTCCGTCTCTCTCGGAAAGCGTCTCTCGTCTCTCGGGGGCGGCATGGAATGGCTCTCGTATAAATGTATGCACACATGCCGTCGTCCCCGCTCCGTCGGTCACCTTTGCAAACCGCGTGGCACGCATGTTGTACCATAAGTCTCATCTAGTTTAGAGGACGGGCTTGAAACTTTCACGCGAACCTTTTGGAGCCGGGGATTTTTTCAAGCTTTCATACGTCCAGTACGGCCTTCTCCTTTCGATGGAAAAGAAATCTGTGGTTCGAGTGTCGTACTACCTGGGTCGAAAGAAAAATTTCTATACGAACGGCCCGGATCCAAAAGGTTGACGGATAATACCCCGCTTATTCCGATAAAACATCCCGGAACCCATGCCATAGACGCAGTGTTGAAGATCCCCGCTCGAGCGAATACCCCGCTCCATCGAATGATATTTCTCGGAACTGACGGTATTCGTTTGAGCGCGGCCGACGGTATATAAATATGGATTCATTCACTTAAAAAATTGTATGTTGTCGCTTCAAATATCCACTGCCGTTTCAGACACTGTTTTGGACGGTCGAGACCTCTCGTCCCGTCCGAGACCTAGACGACCCCGATTTAATATTTCTGCGTTACTGATATTTCAGTCAATACGTATTGATTACATGACATGCCTTTCGCTTTAATGTGCTTTTGGACAGTTTCAAACCGTAAAAACCACTCGTCCCGTCCGAAATCCCGACTCTGCTTTTGGAGGGATTTTTTTAAATGCGCAACAACTGGGAGCAAACCGAGTGTTTTTGAGAAAAATGTAGGAAAAAGTCATTGTGGCCATCACATTTTAGTCCATTTTCTACTTGTAGTATCTCTTTGTAATATTTGCGTGTATTATTCTACTGTTTTAATGTTTAGGAATCATGAATGTTATTTTTTTTGTAGGGGGCCATCTGGACTATGAAGTTCTCATCTTGTGGACGTCTCTTGGTAATGTCATGTTTTGAAACTGCTTATACATTTGCCTGATTTCTTTACCACAGCATTTTTTCATTTCTTTATCAAATCCCATGATGTGTCCCACACTTTCTAGCTAATAACGGAAAATAGACCTACTGTTGAAAAAATGTCGAAAAAAAGTGTTTTTCTTATCTTTAATGACACTGCTTTGGTGAAAAAGCATCCAGAAACTAAGATGCATTGTCGTGGTTGGAAACATGAAGGTTGCAGGTTTGATCTGGCTGGGGTCTCGGTTGACTTCTTTTCACCGGGCTCATTTTTATCCAGATTTTCAAGAACATAAAACCTAAACTCAGTGTAGGATACTAAACCAATTTCTCTGTTACAATAAGCTGGAAACAAAAAGTTTATTTTAGCATGAATAATTTTTTTTTTCCTTAGTACTTCATAAAAGTACAAAAGTAGGGCATTATTTCATTTTCTTGACTGCTGTCTAGCACTGGTCAACTAGTATGTAAGTACTAAAATTTTTGTTTGTTTTCTGGACCAGACACATTTAAAGACTTTCGGCATCCAAATACGGTCGATGCTCGTCGTGACGGCCACACTTCATAAAGTCTGTCCCGTTATACTGCACGAAAGTCGTATGTGCACGTTTTAACGAAATTGAGTGATCGCCACCGGGTGGCTCTTTGTGACGTGTGTTACCTCCACACAAAACTATCTGGTCACTTGGGAAGGGGAAATATTTTTAAAAAGAGTATTTTGAAAAAGTGTCATCTGAATCGAATATAATGTGTGACTCAAAACTTTAAAGAGTTTTATCTCGGTTTGAGCTCGACTGCAGATACCACTTTTGCGCTCAGCACGGCGGGTGGGAAATGCCCCAGCGTTGTTTGTCCCTTCATACTCTATGTTAATTTACTGTCGGTATAACAACCTTTTTGAGGGGCGGTGGGTATACTCTGAAATTTGCACATTTTTAGCGGACTCGGAAGGATACCCGTTTCTCGGATATTGGTTAGGCTAGCTTTAAAATTTATTTTCCGGGGATACCTCCCGAACCCTGATCCTTCTCCTGACGTTGACGAAGATTGCCCTTAAATTCACCAATAGTACTTAAATTTCAAAAAACTTTTTGGAGGTGGGTCCCCACTTTCACGGGCCGTAACTGTCTAAAAATGTGTTTTATTGATGACCAGTTGAAAATTGTTGGAGAAGAGTCCTTGAATCCCTCACCCCTCCCTGCTCATCAAACTTAGGTATCCCAAAAATAGCTTAAAATTACATTTTGCAAATTGTACTTTTAAAAAATTTCCTTATTACAGATCCAGAACCAACCACGAATTTATCAAGCGAAAGCACACATAACCTAGGAGTTTGCTTTTAGACATCGAAGAGCTATGGAAACCTTCATACCGAAAGACAACCTAATGATTTTTTTTAATGTTTACGGGAGAGAATCTCGGAATTCCCCACCTACTCCTTCTCCAATCATGACCAAACGGAGCCTAAAATTGCATTTTAGGAAGTTCGTTTCAACAATGTGTAGAAGAGAGCCACCGCACTCGACCGACTTTGTGTTGTTAAACCATCCCCCGAGCAATACCAAAGGCTGCTAACAGTTGCGTTTTTTCAGCTTACAATGTGAAAACATTTCCAGAGAAAGCTCCCAGACCTTTGCCGTTCACTCCTCATTAACAAAAATAGTTTCAATTTAGGTTTCTAAGACTTCAATTCCATAGATCACCGGAAGGAACTCTGACCCCTTAAGGTGACTAAAATTAGCCTTAACATAACTTCAATTTTGAAGAAAAATTTGTAAGGGATCTTTTTATCTCTTGCTAGTATTACTAAAACTTGCCTAAACTTACGTCAATTTTAAATATTTCACGGGGATGAAGTCCAAATCTAACTCTTAACAAGATTAAAGGTACTGTGCTTTTAAGACTCAGTCTTTGAAACAAGCGCCGTCTTTATTCTAATGTCCCTAAAAGCATACTATGATTGTGTTATTAGGACTTTTGGCACCTTATCTAACCTTCAAAGCAATAAATGACTCAAAAAGAATTTCTCTGAAAGGAAAATATCTTGTGTATATATAATTTATAAATTTAACTTATTTCATTTCCCCCTCCAATTAAATCTTTATTTATGATCTTTAAAGATGGCAGGTTCGGGTGGTACAAACATAAAGCATAAGTAATTTGTTTTTAGAATTTAATTTAAAATATATATGAAATTTGAAGCATGGTCATAACTTTTTGAATACTTTACTCAAGTGTAAACAATTATATGTATACTTGTTTAAAAGTGTCTATTTATTTTATCAAGTACGCAATCATTTCAATTTAATCTATTGGCATTTCAAAGATAGTTTAATAAATGTGTACATTTTGGAGTAATGGATGATATGTTATTGCTATTAAATACTAAATGCATATTATAAAATTTTTGAATGAAATTGTACCAACGCACCAATGAACTGTCAATGCTGGAGTTTGCTAGCAAGTAAACCAGCTTTTACCCCCAAAATTCTGCGGAGGGGGGAGGGGGTCAATTGATATATTGAAACATAAAAATCCCACCAGCTTCAACCCTTTTTTGTACATAGTTGAAGAATCTTTAAAGAACTACCCTGGAATGGTAACAAGTTAATATATGATGTCTACTAGGGATGCACCGGTAAGCAAATTGGCTGATTACCGAGTAATCGGCTGTTGATAATCGACCGATGAGTCAGTTGAGCCGATTAATGATGATTTTTTTTAACGTTATCAATTTCACCATCACTTTTTTTTCTCTTTCATTTGGATTCAGAGTTTAGAAATAATTACTAATTTATTTCCAACAGAAGATTTTTTTTTCTTTATTTTCCTAATTTTTCCAAACATAATTTCAAAGTTTTATAAAATTTCTTTGAATCAATTTTCATATCGTTAGTTAAATTACATTAACGCACTGGACATGAAAATTGAAAAAAGTAGAGGGAGGATGTAATGAGCATTCTAATTTAGGAGTGATTTTAATTTATTTTTAAATTTTAAGTAGCCATTTATCTTGACTTTTATTATTTAATTTCTAAAAGCACTATGCTAAAGAGAAGTATTTGACCCATGGAAAATGTTGCAACATTGTCTATAGGTGTATATGCATTCAAAATAGAAAAATTAATTTATTCAAGCATTTTTATCGATAGGATTATTTTCTTATATTTCATTCTTTGAATTTGTTTTATTTGTATTCACTTGCTACTTTTAATAAAATTATTTATGATAGTTTCTTGCTGAAAGTATATTTTACAAAATAATATTTAAAATATATTTTTTCCGCCGATTAATCTGTAAAGTGGCCGATGAAGCGGTGCATCCCTAATGTCTACTTTAAACTGGAAATACTTGATAAAAATATTTTTTGTTTATTATAGCATTTTTTGAAATTTCCCTTTTTCTCCCCTTTAAGCTTTGACCAGATCTTTTCATTCGGTTGGCAGGTCTGGTATAGCGATAATAATACATGGAAGTAAAATTAAGTCTTTTTTATAATCGTAAGAAAAAGGTTGGGTCTATTTTGGGTCAAGCTATACTTAATAGGAAAATTAAAAATAAAATATGCTATGAAAATATTTCGATTATCAAAGTCATTGTATTTTAAACTGCGGCGCAACAAGTACTCAGTGCACCTGTATTGGGAACCACTGGCTTAAAGACTTTCATTTGCGCCGATGGAAACTATCGGGTATTTTCCAAAATATCATGATTTTTTTTTGAACACTGCTCGGGATCGACGTGTCGCCTGCCGAGGGCATGGATTTTCAAATTTTGTCCTGCCGGCTTTTGTGTCGCATAAAATAGGGATGCACAATTCAAACTGATCGTTCAGTCCATCTCGGGGTGAAGAAATCTTTCCCTACCATTTCGATCTGATAGCTACCCTCCTATTTTATTTTTGCATTCAGAGTTTCTGTGAGCTATCGGAACATGTTTCCACTTATTTTCAGCTATCGTTACTCCTTCCCGAATACTTTTTAATTTCAATCAAGTGCTCGTTGTCTCGAGAACTCGAGGTTTCACAAATTTTTTTACCATCCCTTCGACTGTGTTATATAGAGAGTATTCTGTAATCATAGAGTCCACGTGATTGCACCACAACTTATGTCGTTCTTCTTTCCAGGCGACTGCCGGGCAAGACCACGACCTCCGCATCTGGGTGCTCAGGGATGCATTCGAATATTTCAACGATATGAGGCAGAAATTCAACAAAGAAGGTTTGTCCTGCTGCTTTTTTCAGGTTCTATCTCATCGTACTATCTTATTACCCGGCGCTCTTTAATACAACATAGGTCTAAAAAAGTGTTCAAATGAATTCTATCCACAGGGGCATGTAAAAACTGCATCCACCTTGTCTTGTGCATCATTCCTCTAATAGGAGGACTGAAAAATTCTCGCAAAAATTAGAATTAAATATCCGTTGGATCCTCTCATTTTTCTACATCATACAATATTAGTAGAACATGAATTATAATTGCTTTTAACTTATTTCATGCTAAAATGAAATAGGTGAACCTAAAAATTGATGATTCATTGTTAATCATCATCTTTGTTGGAAAAGACTCCTATTTAAATGCTTTGAATTTTATCAATGTGTATGCTTAAAGGCTTATCTCTATTACTCTCTATGTTCAAAATTGAAAGAAAATGGCCATTTTGAGACGAAAAAATTTGAATGTTGAGCTTTTTGGATTTGTTTGAAATTTCAGAACCCCGCCTGTGTGAATTCTAATACATCGAGGAACCTCTGTGCCACGTTTGATGAAAATCTGACGAAAACTGGATTTGTATGAGGGACAAACATGCATACATCCATTTTTATGTACCGTAAAATCCCGAAAGGAATCTCCCCCCCCCCCCTTTATTCGTCTAAGTGGAAATTTATCTTAAATCCCGAATATACTTAATCTTAAATCTCGATCATAACCCCCCTCCTGAAATGTATCTGTTTGGTTTTGAAAAGAAGGGGGGTTACTTTCAGGATTTCACAGAGTATATAAATAATAATAGTATTAAAGTCTTGAAACTAACATCTAACCTTTGTGAAAGAGTTTCTTTCGTACCGAGGTTCCCGGCTCATATCTTTCTTGTGTACTGGGCTGAAATATCTGGCTGTGAATCAAAAGTGGAGGGTCTGTTTTGTTCTTTTTTCCATCCCCAGTCATTCCCCATATTTATTACTTGTTCGTAGTTTTTGCATTTGTAGTGTTCAGTTTGGAAAAGTACATTAAATTTTGCAATATTTTCTCATTGGGTTATATTTTTTCTGCAGGTAAAGCTTCTCCCATTCCATGCCAGCCAGATGTTTGCCTCGATAATGAAGACGTGGCCGTGAGTGTTTCGTGTATTGCTGTTATATTTTATGATAATGAGTTATGAGATTAAATTAAAAGTTGGAGAAAAACTCGACCCCGTATCGAAACGAACTTCACTGGACGGAAAGTATTTTGAATATTTTTAATTGTTTTCGAGAGGACACAGAAAAGCAAAGATGATCCTTAATAGTAAAATCTGCTAGTTGCAAAAGCAGAATAAAGAGGAAAACTGAAAATCTTTTAAAATCAATGACAAGAATTTTAATTGTTAACAAATAGAACGTGGTAACAGGTAAACATTTCAAATCATCCAGATTTCTTTTCTCGTCGGTCAATGGTGGCATCGGCTCCCGATCCCGTGATCGAGGCCTGGCCCCATTTGCCAAAAAAAGTCATCATTCGAGTTCTATTATCAACATGGATGTTCCAATCACATTCTATCTGACGCAGGTTCTCTTTCTTTTGGTGCCGTCGTTTTAAATGTTCGAGTTCACTTCAAAAATCGCGAAAAGCGTTTTGAAAGTTGCTCATTGATATCTTCGGTGATGAATGTCGTCCCACGACGCGACCTGAATGAGAACACCCTCGATCCACTCTCCTTTCAAACAAACAAAACGTTTTTCAAAATCAGTCCATCCCTTTTGGCGCCAGAGTGCTACAGACAGATACACAGGCATGTTTAACTTATGATCCCCTTCCTTGTAGCGTCGGGGGGTTAAAATGCTTCGTGTGAGCACTATTTCGACTCTGAGCGCAGTACTGTATCCTATCTTTTTTTCAATGTAGCTCTGAAGTCTCTTTTAATGTATGACCTGCCTTCCTGAAATTGTCTCTACTTAGTTGATACCCGTGCACCCCAAAGCAGAATACTGCTAAATTTGGAACGTACGTCGCAGAACAGATATCTAGTTGCAGAACAATTATGTTCAAATGTGAGGGAAAATTCTGAAAGTTTTCTGCAGAAATCTGTAGAATTTCTGCAGAAAAGGCATTTTACTATAACTAAGGATACAATTTTGCAGAAATTCAGAACAACTTCTGCGGATTTTTTCAAATTAGAAAAAAAAAAAAAATTATTTCTGCAAATTATACTCATTAAACAGAAAATCAAAAAGTTTTTATTGCGATATTTGCGGTAACTTTAAATTTACTTCAAGTTGGACAAAATCTGCAGAATTTGCACAAAATTACACGTTTAAAAAGATATTTTCAGCAATTATGTTTGACTACACATGTTTTATGCCCCTTAAGCGTCCTGCCTCTGAGATTTGGTCTCATTATTAGCCATGTGCTGTTATTCTGAGTGAAAACATTGCTCCTAATCCGGTATCAAAGCATTCAGAGCTCTTTCATGTTTGGAGTAACATAGTGAAGGGTTTTACATTTTCTGTTACGAATCTGATTGCAATTTTAATTTCAGGCATTGTTCTGCAGTTAGACTGAGTATTGAACAAATATTCCGTTCATAGTCCCATATGAAACCGTTTTGATTTGAGGATCATGGTTTCTGAAAACGGTCATGCTTCTACGTGTACTTAATGCGTGTACTCACTCATGCGTGTACTAACTACGGGTACTCATGCTTCTACACTGCGATGCAAAAGTTTAGACAAAATGCAAATATATGAATAAAAAGAAAACTATTCAGTGAAATGCATTCAAATTTCTACTACAGGTACACAATATGGTCCCAAATACGTGTCTGGAGTTTTGAAAAATATAACCGAAACGAAAATCGGAAATTACACAAGAAATTTTTTTTCATTGCTGCAAAAGTTTAGACAAAAGTCAGATTTTATGCAAATATCCCTTGAAATGTGGTTGATGGAGGTAAGGCGGGACTTTATTAGTCGAATATAAAGTTCAGAGATTGATGAATGAATAATAAAAATCCCAAAAGCTCTGTAAATCGCGTATAAAGAAGATGAGAAACTTTCGAAGCCGAAATTTGAAAATGACCCTACTTTATTAATGTTTTTTCTTTTAAATCCGCTCTAGTATAGCAGTACATTGTTTTTTACTTTGTAGAGAGCAAATTCAGACATGCGTATCGATCAAAAAATCCAAGAAAAATTATATTTCTTAAGGATGAAGAAATTGAAGAAACGGTTCGAACTGACGATTCGCCCCTCAATCCCACAAAACTTCAACCTGGGCAAAAAACAGTATGTGACAGCAAAAGTAGATGAACAACTGAATCGGAATGCATAAAAAAAAACAAATAATTGTGCTTGAGCCTTTTCGGACAGAGTGTTCCAAATAAGCAAGATTTTAATGGTAAAAGCAGCACAGCATATGATCACTGGATCTTTTCTCAAGTCCCGCCAATAGAATTATAATCCATCTAGGCCATCCCAATTTAAATAGTTTTCATCAGAGAAAGTAACATTCATTTTTTAGTCACGATGATACATATGATGCTTTTCCCATTAAAATCTGACTTATTTGGAACACTCTGTCCGAAAAGGCTCAAGCACAATTATTTGTTTTTTTTATGCATTCCGATTCAGTTGTTCATCTACTTTTGCTGTCACATACTGTTTTTTGCCCAGGTTGAAGTTTTGTGGGATTAAGGGGCGAATCGTCAGTTCGAACCGTTTCTTCAATTTCTTCATCCTTAAGAAATATAATTTTTCTTGGATTTTTTGATTGATACGCATGTCTGAATTTGCTCTCCACAAAGTAAAAAACAATGTACTACTATACTAGAGCGGATTTAAAAGAAAAAACATTAATAAAGTAGGGTCATTTTCAAATTTCGGCTTCGAAAGTTTCTCATCTTCTTTATACGCGATTTACAGAGCTTTTGGGATTTTTATTATTCATTCATCAATCTCTGAACTTTATATTCGACTAATAAAGTCCCGCCTTACCTCCACCAACCACATTTCAAGGGATATTTGCATAAAATCTGACTTTTGTCTAAACTTTTGCAGCAATGAAAAAAAATTTCTTTTGTAATTTCCGATTTTCGTTTCGGTTATATTTTTCAAAACTCCAGACACGTATTTGGGACCATATTGTGTACCTGCAGTAGAAATTTGAAAGCATTTCGCTGAACAGTTTTCTTTTTATTCATATATTTGCATTTTGTCTAAACTTTTGTATCGCAGTGTACAGTGCTTAAAGTGCTTGCAGAACAATTTTGATCAAATGATTTTACGTTGCAGAACATCACAATGTATTCTGCTTTGGGGCCCGTGCATAAATACTTTTGATTATTTTCTTTGATTTGGCGACTTGTTTGCTTTATACCTTGGCGACAATGGTATGCCCAACCCTAGAATTTAGAGGTTGAAGTTGTAGAAGTGAAATTATTAGTTTACAGTAGCGGTTAATAAATTAAAATCGACAAAAAAGTAGATGAACCTATGGATGTGCCTTTAACGGGAAATGACACTATTTTTGTTTTGGTGACTTATGTTTCAGGACTTCAAACGTTTAAAAAAGTGAAATTGAAGGATATTATATGTGCCAGTAGAATTCTATGATACATTAAAAAAAAAAAGATCAGTTTAAATCAATGAGGAATTGTACAGATGAGCATTCTGCCCTCTTTTCATGGTGCAGTGCCCGCCGCTTATTATAATCGCATTTGTCCTGAGGGCATTTGATTTCATTAAGCGGCCGATTTTATGAATTGGCATACCTGCACTTAAAGAAAGAGTTTTTAAAAATCCACTACCTGAATAATAAATAAATGACTGTATTTCTATATAGTTTTAAAAGTTCCAAAATACAGTAAACTAAATAATGTTTACATTTTTATTTGCAGAGGGGTCTTAAAATACGGTTGCATAGATGTTTGATTTCCAGAAATCGTATATACATTGAAGAGTGCACATTTGGCATGCATTTCTTCATCTTCCGAGACGCTTCCCCTTCTTGGTGCTACATAATTTTGAAATTCATTATTTCTGTGGCAATTTTCAATTAATCATAACTGTCGTTTTCAAATATTAGCATACGCTTTTCAAAGACTTTATTTTATGAAACGGCGATGCTGATTTTATTAAAGGATCGTTTTAACATGTTTTGATATGGTAAGGATTCGGCTCCTGCAGATTTGATTTCAAAAAACGGCTGATTTTGTAATCCAGTGATTTTACTGGTGGAGGTTACTGTAATTTTAAAAAAAAAACATATCAATAGTCGAGTGCCCGGACATTTTATTTTGTCGGCATGAAGAAATCGGAGATTGCCCGGAAAAGTCGAGGGGTACTGATCTGAAATAGAAACCCCGATGAAAGGTAATTTGTCATTGATAAAAAAACACTCGCAAGCGAGCAGGTCGGTCTCTCGTTATTCTTCTTTAGTAAATGCTATCTGCCAGACATGACTCGAAGCACCGTTACGAAAACTCCAAAGTACAAATCTACAAACAAATAAATAAACATTATTTTAGTAAAAAATGAGGAAGGTACAAAAAAAACCAGCCTCCTGAATGGCCGTATCTCGTTCGTATAAATGCCGTTTCTTTAAATCTTGGAAATTTAACCAATGAATGCCTGACATTTTTCTTCAAAGATATTTTGTATACTGGTTACAAATAGTGTTGAATGGACAGGAAAAATAGTTTTAAAAGTATCATGTCAAAAATAATTTTTTCACTAAAAAAAGAAAAATCGTTCTTAAAAAGTGATGTTAGGCACCAGAGGGTGCGCACTTTTTTACTAAATTTTTTTTCTGCCTACGATGTAATATTTAAAAAGACATTTTAAAAGAAGAAATAAAAGCAGCAATTAACATAAACTGGGAATCATTTTTAAAACTTAGCTTTTTGTTCTTGAGATTGTGAACGATGTCATTCTTGATAAAGATCATAATAAAATGGCTACAGAACGCAATTTGAAACGGTTAAGTGCTGCAATCTGTCAATAATGAATTGAAACAATGCCAAAATAATAATTGAACACTATTATTTGGTTAAAATGTTCATTGTTAGAAATTCAGACGCACGTTTTGGACCATCCCTAAAAAGAGAGGCTATGCATTAATGGGTTAACTGCATTTTGTAAAAATATAGTTCATGTTTCAAGTAAAATTCATGCAAGGGAACAAACACGTAACACATTTGGAGTCTCTGCGGGCTGTTTTGTGCAGCCATCGATGCTACTTTTCAAACTATAACATTGCTGATGACTGATTCATTTGTAGATTTTCAGATCTGAATATCACGATCTGAGGGTCACCCACTCGAAAAAAAAAACCCTGTGTGGGTAAAGTGGGTTTCTGCAAAAATTATTTTGTATTGAAAACATTTATTTCAGAAACAAACTAAATATTATGAATATTTTGATCCATACTAAGCCTAGAAATTGGTAATGATCCCTTTAGCTTGTTATAATGTTTAGCTTGGTCCAGACAGTATTAAAAATTAAACTGCACTATTTGGGTTTTTTAAGTACTTAAAAGATCAAAAAAGCAATAATTATTTCAATCTATATTTTTTCGATTCAGTATCTATTTAAAAAAATTCAATATTTCAATGCTTTTTCCAAATTTGTCAAAGAAGATTTTTAGGAGATCACAAAGACTTCTCATCCCGTAGTTCTACGAAATGTTGAAGTAGCCGTGCAGTGCTCGAACAGAGAATGGTATTTAAATGATTCTTGAAAAAACACGAGTTTTTCATCAAAAACCCATTTTTCAAAAAAAAGAAAAACGAGTTGTTTCAAACCCTGGCTGTGTTATGCAATACCTTACTCTTTTTGTTGTCCTTAGGAGGACAGCGAGGACAACAGAGGTCCGTTTGTCTCGAAACCCTTCTGCAGGTACAAAGGGCACACGGCCGAACTGCTGGATGTGTCTTGGTCGAAGGTAAAGTTGCATTCACTTTCTTTTGAAATCCATTCATTGAATTGTGTCTGTGGACAAGTACTTCATTCCTGTCGATTTTACTGTACAAAACTTTTTGACAGGGTCCTGTTTTGGAATTTTTTCAGAAACTGAAACCCTATTTTTACGAAACATATGTACTTCTATCTTAAACTGTATTTAAAATTTACTGAGATTATATAACAGTATGTACAAAAACAAACACTTAGAAATAATCTATACATGAATGACTACTTTTGTAGGTACGTCCGGGGTAATCTTCCGAACGACTGGACCGATTTTAACCATTTTTTCACCGTAGATAGCTGCAGTAACAGGGAGCAGGATAAGCTATAATTTATTTCTAAAAAGCTTAGTTTAAAAAAAGTTATTATGGAAAATAGTAAATTTCATATAGTTTCCACATTAAATGCTAAATTTTTAACCCATTGTTGCAAAATTTGGTTGCCTGTTGCCTCGCAGCAACAGTATTAATACTAATCATGATGAAAATTTTGAACCAAGGCTTCTCTGGAGTTAGTTTGAAATTTCTTGCTTTCTTAGGATTTTTATATTCATTTATGCCAATAATCTATACCGGGTTAAATAAAAAGGGAATTGATTTCGGCAACTGATAGAAAATGGAAAATGATTTTTTGTAAAATCACAGATAAAATAAATAACGCATTTAGGTTTGATTTCACGTTCTTCTTCACACGCAGTTAATCTACTGCATGATAACAAAAAAAAGCTTTAAGAAATATGAGTCTACTGGGCTTAGTTGAAAGTCATATATTTATTTTCTTGGATTTGCCATGTTGCATTTAAACCCGTGCGACGCCGGGCACATCAGTTAATAATAATATAATCAAGGAATTATTTAGAATTTTGGAGGTAAGTTAGCTCTTGTTAGTAATCTTGGAAAAACAAAACTGCAGTATTTAATACTAATTAAAATTGAAACCGCAGAAATGTACGAGAGAATAAGTAACCAAGTTAAACCTTAACTTCGAGTTTTTGGTTTTTGGAGTTTCGTGGAGGGTCCGTTTTTGAATTTCGGATTTTCGTGATGGGTCTGTTTTTTGGTTTCGTAACTTTGAAAAGTTAGTTAATGGACCTTTTTTTTTTAATTGACCTCCGACTTAGTCTGATCATCATATTGTACCCATTGTTTCAATTGAGATGTTAAGCTTTAATTTCTTAGGATATTTGTATGGCTACTTAAATTCCCTTTTCTGGTGTTTAGCGTAAAATAAAGTAGAATTTGCTTTGCTTTTACTATAAAAATATAGCTTTCTAATTTCACTGCATCCATGCAAAATGATGGAAAACTTTGAAAATGAGCCGGTAGATTTTCTTCTGCCACTGTCAAAACTGGAATGTACAATCATACTTGTTTGTGAAGCAAATACTCGTCGACGACTCGACGCGTCGGCAGAAGGAAGCATCGAAGCAATAATATTTAAGTTCTGATATTAAAATGCGGAGTAATTTGTTTTCGGAGGCAATCATTGTTACAAATCTCGTAGATAGTGGTTATTTTATACTGTTTTGTTCCACTTGCTATTAAACCCATTAATATTTGCTTAAAATGATTGTTGTTCTCTTGTAACCTTACCTTTAAGTTATATTTCATGCTTTGTACCACGTTCGGCAAGACAATGCCGAGTATCGCCAGACGTGGAGAAATTTGGTGTCATTCCGAACCTAACTAGAAATCATGACTGATCTCGAAGGACAACCCTTCATGTAACATTTGCAATTTTTATACCTTTCCCTCCACGTGAATAAAATACAAGAAAAGGAAAAGGAACATGATTTTTCCATTCCATTTTTCAGAAGCGCAAGTAACAACTTGTGCCGTTATGAATTTAAAGCTAAGCTCTTCATTGTGTCTGTTGCTTTTGCCATTAAAAATGGCTGCACCCTCGCGAAACGCGGTGCAGATTCATTCTCGATGACTGATTTGAGTTTGTGGAAATGTTCAAAATGCTCTCTCGACTGTTTCCAGAACTACTTCATCCTGTCTTCTTCGATGGACAAGACGGTGAGGCTGTGGCACATCTCTCGCAAGGAGTGCCTCTGCTGCTTCCAGCACATCGATTTCGTCACCGCCATCGCCTTCCATCCCAGGGTGAGTGGCTCCTTTTCTTCTCCAGTGGAGAAAAAAAAACCATTGCAGATAATCTTCCCCGGGTCCTCGGTTTTCCATTTCTTTCCCCGACCTGAAAATGTTGCATCAAGTTCAGAAGAAAAATAACTCGTTAGTATAATAAAGCTTGAAATAAGTTGATTTAGAGTAGTGGAGGTTGAAATAACCAGGGGTGATTGCGTTCCGGTATTTTCATGATCGATTCTGGTATTGTCATGGTCGAAAATACCGGAAATGGAATATTTTTAATTATGCTTTTGTCTTCCCACCTTCGGTATTTTTTGTTTATTTTTCGAATTTTCGGTGATTTTTCCGATAATTACTAATAATATCCATCGAGCAAAAATTTTAAGATGCCACTCTATTTTTTTTGACTAGAAACTATGCGAATGTTTGAGATGTGTCTTGTTTGTTTATGAAAGACAATTTATTGTTAAATATGTATAATTATAAAATTAGGTGTACTTAAATAATAGGAGCCTTGATTTTTTGAAAAAAGCACCCCACCCCCGCACACACTTCTCTTCAAAACTCTCAGGTATTTTTTCATGAACTCACAATCACCCCTGGAAATAACTTCCAACTTCCAATATAATGGAAACGTTTTTGGGAGGAAGCAGGATTGAAAGCTCGGGGATGACATCGGCGAACGACGTACTCTATTTTGGCATGCTGGGAAAACCGTAAGCTTCCGTTGTAGGAGGTAGAAAATTAAAAAAATCAGCTAAAATATTTGAGATCATGATCAAAAAATAATTAGTCGGAGTATCCATTTTTCTCGAGATACACGTGTCTAGTTCATCTAAAATGACCCCTCCCCAGGGTGTAAAAAAATCAATGATTTTTTTTAAAAAATCAAAAAAATCGGATTTTTTTGATTTAAATCAGATTTTTTTGATTTAAATCGGATTTTTTTGATTTTTTTAAAAAAAATTAGAAACTTCAGTTATTAATTAATTTTTATTTATGAACAACTTACCTTCAAGTTTTTAAAAATACAAAAACACCTTTGAAGTAAAGCTTCACCAGTAAGAAACCCAGAAAAAAAGTGTTAGGAGCCAATATGAAAATAATCCTGTCTACTAGCTAGGATAAAAATCAAATGGGGCAGGAAGCTCAACCCAATCCTCACTTCATTCGCCCCACCCCCTCTTTATTTTGCTTTTGTTTTATAAAGCTGAAATGTGTTCCATTTCAGCCACTAATAAGGACTGCCCCCAGTTACTAATAATGCAAGGCACAGAAAATTCATCTTCTGTTTGGTTGTTTTTGTTTTTTCTTTTCACTGAAAGTATATCACACACATTCTATCATGTCCTTCCCCCCTCAATTCACTCTTTGCAACACCTGCATGTATTTTCTTTATTTCACATATTAGACAACAAATAGCACTATTTGTGTATGAGCTAATATTTAGAAAAGTGCCAATTTGAGTCCCAAGCGAATTTTCCCTTGTATTTCAATACCTAGTTAAAAAAAATAATTTTCCCCAGAAAGAAGATAAGGTTCTGCTTTCATTTCATGTAATAACATCAGAAAAAAAATTTTTTTTCCTTCAGAAAATATTGTTTTTATACATCAAAAATCAGATCGGTAACGTGTCCCCAGTAGCAAAGCTTAGCATGCAAACAGGTCATGCACACTTTCTAACTTCGCAAAAAAATGCACTTGCACAAAAAACGATTCTATTTTGACCCCTTTGTTAATATTTTACTTCATTTTTGTTTTAATCGATTTCTGATTTTTTAGGGAATGCGAAATAAGCGTGTCCCAAGTTCTGCCGTCAGAGTGGTAACAATAACTTCTGATCTATGTTTAGGCACCCAAAATCATTTCATGCACCTATACCACGTGATACTGAGTACCTGGTGGGATGTTTTATCGAATCGTAATTAAAAATTTGCATTTCTGCATCTAAAATTGTAGGTAAGATTTTTTAAAGTGATTTTATAAAATGTGTGTCATTTGAGTCATCAGATCGGTAACACGCTCTAAAATGCGCAGTTTTTATTATTTTAAAAATTATTTTATGTATAAGTATAGTCCTTTATTACAAGTGAAAAAACCACGTGTTTGATTTTGGTTTAGTGCGATCGACTCGGAAATAAAAAAAAAACTTTGTCAGTTTGTCAGATCGGTAACAGTCAGAGCGGTAACATTGAAAAACAGCGAATGTGTTACAGAACTAACTCACACGTTTCAGAATTATAAAAAGCAAAAATCATAGGTTTTAGCCATATATATTGAATATTTTTGTTCTTAAAAAATGAAAAGCAATGAGTTTTAGTACAATTGCTTCATTTGTGGTTTGTATGACCTAACAATAGAAGTTAGTAAAATAAGAAAAATTGACACTGCAGAAATTAAGTTAATTAATTATTATTATTTTATTTATTTATTTATTTATTTATTTATTTTTTTGGTGCTTCAATTTCTCATAACTTCGCTAAATAACTAGATAATAACTAGCATGCTAAATTTGAATTTCTGATCAAGAAATTAAATTTCCTGCAACTAATTAAAGAAAAGCAAGCAGCAGAGTTGTGTGTTGAAAAAGTTGAAGTTGTGTGTTGTTTCAAAACAAAACAAATGTTTTATTAGCTTGGATTTGGTAACCTCATAATTTATTTTATCTAAAAACCTTATCGCTCATTTTCATTTCCAAGAAATGCTTTTTTATAATGAAATTTGATTTTTTAGCCTAATATATATATTTTATTATAATTATCTTGATTCTATGTTAAAAATTCAAAGAAATGATATCATATTTAGAGATGTTGACGAAAACTGAAAGCATAAACTCAAATATGTAGCTCATATTAACATCAGATCTGTAACATTCATCAGATCTGTAACGGCTTAAAATTGAGTAATCTAAGGAGGGGGTAAATAACTTCCTTGACCTCCCCCCTTTTATTTTCTTGCATTTAGACCCAATTTAGACTTAAAATCCAATATTAGTTTTTTTCTGC
The DNA here is from genome assembly GCA_038373865.1 of Uloborus plumipes. NCBI lineage: Eukaryota > Metazoa > Arthropoda > Arachnida > Araneae > Uloboridae > Uloborus > Uloborus plumipes. The sequence goes on along the minus strand of JAXGGA010007735.1, from coordinate 12,187 downwards.
AAAAAAATTTTTTTTTCAGAAAACTCCAACTTCAAATTGGCACTTTTCTAAATATTGGCTCGTATACGTATTATTTGGACTGCAACCTTCCAGCATCTGTGGAGGGGGGATGAGTAGGATTACTTTTCCATTTATTAGATGGAAATCAAAGCTCTAAAAGAAAATGGTAAAAATAATAAAATTGGGATTGTCTTAGAGAATTTTTTAAGGATTAAAATAAAAAGTGATTTAAATCAATGATTTTTTTAAAAAAATCAATTGATTTAAATCGCGATTTAAATCACTGATTTAAATCAATTGATTTAAATCATCAACACCCTGCCCCTCCCCATTTTGCTTCTGCATTGTTATGGATACCTTGAAATGAATAGAGAATGAGCCATGAAGAGGTTTGAAAAATAATTCAATATGTCTTCAATCTACAGTTTCATGGCGCAAATGGAGAGGAACTATCACATGCATTTCACATGCATTAAATGTCGTTTCGCATAATACTAAAAAATAAATCCATCTAAATTTTGAGCCGTGCAATTTTTCCTCTTTTGAAATAATCAGTTTAAAATGAGAAACTCTCCCAGAACTTGACAATCCTTCTTTCTGGATGTAGGAAATGTACCCATTTGCTTCACTTGTGCCCATAATAGTAGGGGTGGGGTTTTCGCTTCGCTCGAGAGCGAATGAAGTTTGTCCTGAGTGAAAAAGAGAATAGTGTGGCGTCGATATTAGTGTGCTAAATGTTGAGAAGTGGGTCGATTTGTGTGTGAATTTTCATCTGCATTAAATGTGAATTTCAAATTGACTGTTTCCCACTTCTGGCACCAAGTTTAAAGAAGCCACATTCACGCATTTGGTTTTCGAAGTGACTGCTATTATTCTTTAGATGCTGTTTTCAATTGCAATATAATTTTAGGAGGGCTGAATCTATCCTCCTGCATTTAAATAAAAACATATTTTTGCATTGCCATGGGCTCCAAACCAATAAATCCACTACCGATTGAAGTGTGACATTTTCTAATTTTGTACTAATTGTTGCATTCCACCTTAACACTTCTTATTAACGTGTTCACTAAGATTCTTGTTTTATGAAGTTTGATATATTTTTAAATATATCGAGAGGGGTGGCTGAGATGTCCGCTCTGTAAGAGCCAATTTCATGATGAAAAAAATAGATTTCTTCTTGAAATTGCTGACAGACTTACAGTTTTAGCCTGTTTATTCCACTTTATGCTTGTTCTGTGATTCTAACTTCTCTTAGTGATTATACAGATATTTTTAAAGGCATATTTGTCCACTCTGTTATATGTCCCCTCTCTTGAACAAAGTGATCAAACTATTTAAAATCCTTTCATAAATGAGGCATGTACTAGCTATTTACACTTCATTATGCACAAATAAATTTAAACTCAATAAACAAAATAAGATTTGTTGGTGGAAATTACTTAAATTGATAATCTCCAGTAAGGAGTTCCAGACATGATTTGTACCATTTTGGTCGGAATGACCCATATTTTTCATATTTATTTTGAAAATATCCTATCTACAGTATCTATTTTTCGAGCTTGCAATATAGAAATTGTACGAATCAAGGAGCTGTCGAACGACCCGAGAGCAATCGTTTCGATTCCCTCCCCCGCAGGACGACCGCTACTTCCTGAGCGGGTCGCTGGACGGCAAGCTGCGGCTGTGGAACATCCCGGACAAGAAGGTGACCCTGTGGAACGAGCTGGACGGCCCCACCCGCCTCATCACGGCCGTCGGGTTCTGCCAGGGGGGCAAGGTGGCCATCGTGGGCACCTACGACGGGAGGTGCATCCTCTACTACACGGACGTGAGTGCTCTGTCTGTCCCATCCATGAGTGGAGCCAGTGAATGAACACCTCGTCAGTGAGATTTTAAACCAATTTTCTCAGGTGAATCAGCAGTAGGCACTACACATTTCTAAAAAGAAGGTGGCTAGAGAGTGCTGCGTTTGTGTTTTGGTGGGGGTGTTCATTCACTGGGTCTGGGCCATTTTTCTTCCACCATACATCCATTTCCAGTACCATAAAAACGAGCGCAATATTTTATGAAATAATTACATATATCGCCTGAAGTTTTTTTACCGTCCCGTCGAGAACACGGAACGTCTCGCTCCCGCCGTCGAGAGTGGCGAGGTACGACCGAGGTAGGTAGGTGGCCATCGGGACACCTACGGCGGGAGGTGCATCCCCTACTACACCGACGTGAGCGACTTATCCTACCTTGCGGCATGTATCTAAGGGGATCGAAACAGTATTAGGATCATCATAAGTAGAGCGACGTGACGACCAAATTTACGACGTACCGGGGTGATCCAAAAAAAGTTTACAGGGCAAATGGAAAAATATTTATTAACAATACGAACAAGATACGAATGGGAATCCAGAGGCACGTCCGGCCTTCCCTTTTCCATGAAGTCGCCGGACCCGTTCGGGCATTTGTCGGAACGTCCGACCGACTCGTTCGTCACGTCTCGGTGGTCGTCGGGTCCCCGCTCGTCGAGCCGTTTTCGCTGCATCGTCCGAGGTGAACGCCGTGCCGGACGGGTGTCGCTTCGACGCCGGAAAAAAGGAAATAGTCACTCGGGGCCATGTCCGGTCTGTCGGGGGGGGGGGGAGATTCTAGACCTACCACTCGATCCTTTGCAGCAATTCCCGAGTCTGGCGAGCGGTAGGAGGCCTAGCATTGTCATACAGAAGAATGACGCCTTTGCTCAGTGATCCAAACCGTATGCGTCGGATGGCTTCACGCAATTTCGTCAAGGTGGCACAATACTGGTTTCACCTCTTTGCGAGACCACTTTTCTAGACGTCGTGCCATAACTGTCACTCTTATGTGTCTGCGTACTGACGCTAATGACTCGTTGAACTGCTGTAGGGCAACTAGCACCATCTGTCAACCACCCTGGGTGGAAATACACAATTATTACGTTTCAAATGCTTCTGCTTGTAAACTTTTTTTTGGATTGACCTACGTATGTAAGTTAATACAATAAAAGCTCACACCGCTATTGTTAGGTAGATGAAATGGAAGGGATGAGTGGATATAGGAGATGTGTGACCAGTTTTGAAACTTACTTTTTTACCATGGATGAAGTCTATCAGTATCAGGTCGCCTTAGTCATAGAAATCGTTGGTAACCAAGAATAGGATGACGTTTTACCCATTGAGAAAAATCCATCAAAAAAAAAAAACTTTTTTTTTTTTTTGAAAGCTTTTTCTGTATATTTAAAAAATTGTCACTTAGCACCTTTCTTCACATGCCACTTCCATGATGTTGGCATGCGATGACTGAGTCACTCTATTGTACAAATAAAGATGTCTACTATTGATAGGATCACTATAAATGCTGCAACGTAACTTACTATTGAAGGTAGAGTTGTTAGATTTTGACATGCTTTCCGAGATACGAACCTAAACGGACAACTCGGTTTTACCCGAGCTCTCACAACCTTTAACTAATAAAGTGCCTAACTGTTTTTATTGTCACATAAGTGTTTTTTTTTTCAATGTAATGAAAGTTGAACAATACTAATATTCCCAATGTTAGTCTAAGTATTTCTTTTTTTTTCCATGATTATTCTTATAAAAAATTAGATTAAAAAGAAATGTTTGGAAAAAATATCAGGAATATGTGAGCAATGCGAAAAATAAATGGGGCGTCATCTCGGTGACAGCAGAAATGACGCGGGGTTATGGCTTTTCTGCCATCGCAAACCGAATTCTGGCCGGTTGGCGAAAAACGTGAGATGCGTCATCATTTTGGAAAGTCGACACGCTCTTAACGCCACTAAACAACTGTGAAGAAATTTCTTTGACAGAATAACGTTCTCGTGGGTCCATGCCGAACGAGATCCCACATACAGTGTAGTAATTAAGGCAAATTCCGAGATGCATTTTCTGTACCTCACAGCCAGACTAGCGAGAGTCCAAAAAATAAGTTTTGGAAAATATATAAAAAAATCTAGATTATAAATTTAAAAAAAATTAAATAAAGATAGAAAAAAATGCTCCCCCTTGCATATGATTTTGCCAGCCCTCAAGCGCGTGTGTGTGTGTAAAGTAATTTATTGTACTTAACTCCTACCAATATCCTAATCAATGTTTTTATTTGTGACAAATGTCTAGTGAAACATGATGTTTTCTTTCATTCATTGTTTATTTTTCCAGCAACTCAAGTACTACACTCAAATTTTTGTCAGGAGCACCAAAGGAAAAAATGCCCAGGGTCGGAAAATAAGTGGAATAGAATCGATGCCCGGAGAAGATAAGGTACGGTTCATTTGTCGGCCACTCTGCCGTTCATCTACGTTCGGTGAGACTCGTCCGATTCATCGGTGGGAAAATATATTTTAAAATATTTTTTTAATTCATACCTTCAACCAGAAACTGATAAATAAATGCAAGATAAATGAAATTTTTTATTGATCCTCTTGTTTTTATTCTAGTTCTGTCTTTTTTATTTTAAATATAGGTGTGAGACTTCAACATTATTTAATTTGAATGTGCTTCCTTGAAATCGGCCCCTTTGCCTAATATTTTTCAGTTAGCGACTGCTTTAAATAATTTTTTAGAAAAAGTAAAGTGTAAAAATATTTAATAAATAAGAGTCTAATGAATAAAAGTTTATTATCAATCTATCTACTATTGTGAAATTTCAGACATTTCATTCGAAAATAGAGTAATAATTTGGATTTAAAAAAAAAATATTAATAGCCATTAAAAGCATGTACCGTTCAATGTGTGCATGTTATTTATTTATCTTTTTTTAAAGAGAAGAATGGTAACCTTTTAGGCTCGATGACATTTTGACGATCAACGAGAGAGACATACATCTATCTAGAAAATAGACTGCATCGGGGTGGACCGAAAATGACTTTTTTTTTTTTTTTATTTCAATGATGCGGAATTGGGGGAGCAAAAGTGCACATAAAATTTTTTTAATTTTTTTCGGTCCATTTCTTGCTCTGCCGCAATCTGATTGAAGTTTGGATAAAATGCAGTTTGTTCGAGATTTTTAGTAAATTAATTATTTTATTTAAAAAATTCTATTTTCGGTAACGGGTCAGGCGGAAAAAGTGCCATTGGGAGCATAGAAATTCCATACAAAATTGAGGTCTGTGGTATTATAATTCCTTTATTTTCCACAAATGGCTAGAAGATTTGACAATTTTCTGTTTTTTTTTCCAAGTTTCAAATTCAATTTTGTCAAAACGTTAAAATGCCGTTTTCACCGTAATTACCTAAAATAACTATTGTTTGTCACATATGATACATTTTTAGATGTCCTGTGCTGAAAAATTTTTGAAAATAATTTCCTAAAAAGCTCAAAAAATGCATTTTTTCCAAACTTCAAAGCGATGGCGGCCGATCAAGAAATAGACCAAAAAATTTCAAATTTTTTGTGTGCTCTGCTCTCCCCATGGCACCTTCTCCGCACTCCCCGACATCGAAACGAAGAAAAAAGGTCATTTTCGGCCCACCCCCATGCACATGCATTTCAGTCCAAAATATTTGAGTTTTGGTTTGAACCTCGAAATAAATTAATAAATAAATATTTAAAAAATAAATAAATAATTAACTTGAAAGTAAGAATATTTTATGTTAGCTGCAGTTACGCTCATTTTTGAGTTCAACTACTCATTCTTTTTAAAATAAACAATTTCAACGTGTACTCTATAAATTGCAAACCTTGTGAAATCCGCATTTTCTCAAATTATTTCAGATACTCGTCACCTCCAACGATTCGAGGATCCGACTGTACGACTTTCGAGACTTGTGCTTGACGTGTAAATACAAAGGATATGTAAATTTAAGTAGTCAAATTAAAGCAAGCTTCAGGTAATTTTTGCTCTGTGTTTATGTCATTAAATGCTGTTGCTTTTGTGGGCATTACAAAAAAAAGTGTATTGGTAGATTATATACTTCCTCCCATCACTGCGACCTTATTTCAAAGTCTTAAAATGTCCCGACTGAACCACTCTAATGCGCCTCTTTGCATAGAAATAAGGTTTCTTGTTCCACCTTGGCAATAGTTTGGCTATTCGAGCCCATTATATGTCAGTGTGTTGATTTTTTTTTTTTTTTTTCATATTTCAACTACATATTAATCATAGTTTTCTTCTCAAACTTCTGTTTTTCTGATTGTACAGCCAAATTGATATTATTTCCTTGTTTAAAAACTTGTTGTGAAGAAAAGTGTTTCCATTTGTAGCGGGAGCGAGAAAAAATTGTCGGGCATTGGAGGTTTGAAATTTGCAGTTTTAAATGTCCCCCCATTTTCGCTTAAATAATTTGGCACAATGTTGACAGTAATAAGTAACTTGTGGCTGGCAATCCATCCGTTATTATATCGTGTATTTCTTTTTCCAATTGTTGCAGCCACGACGGAAAGTACATCATCAGCGGATCCGAGAACCAGTTCATCTACATCTGGAAGACGTCTCACGACTGTGCAAAATTCAGGAGGGACAGGAACGATTACTGGACCGGAATAAAAGGTACGTGGACGGGCTGGCCGAACGTGAATTTAAACTTTTGTGTTGAGATTGGTTTTAGAAATAAGTGAGGCGCTAGTCACATTTTTGAGACCAAAATTTTTATTTTGGACCTATAGTACAAGATACCCTCTCTGAGTTTCCTCATATGCTGGAAATAAAATGTAGATCAAAATGTTACAAACACGACTATAGCTGACTAATTAGATGACCCAGCTTTAAAATTTCAATAATGAAGACCTTTCGCAGCTTTTATGCTGTTACCTTCAAGTTAAAGGAGACATTAAGCAGAAAGCTGCAACATTTCTTGCGAAATTTCTCGAGGCACATCCTTCTGTGAGGCACATCCTTTCTTGATCGCGTGATCCTTTTCTGGGGAAAGTGTCCAGTTTCGTGCCACACGAGCTTCATTTGCGCCAGCTCTATATCCGCTTCTCATTTTCGAAAATTTGTGGATTCTTGCAAAACTTGAATATAACCTGCAGAAAAACTGGTTTTACTAAAATGGCTGGAACTTGGAATCTCAAAAACTATGTGATTTGATCTCTTTTGTTTATATAGTCATAAGCCATCGTGTTAGTCATATTTTTATGTATAACTCATGAGAAAACTCGGCGAGAGTAGGGCACTGTGGTAATCTTCATTAAATTGCACGGTGCCAAGTGTGGTCATTTCAAATAAATTCGTATAGTGGATTGTTGCCGCGATAACCCAGACTCTTGACATATGTTTTTTATTAACTTTAAATTATTAATGTTAAGAGAATAAAATTTATATATGACTACCTATTCTATATATATTAATAAAATATCGTATGTAATTGATCAAAAAACAGTACTTATCCACTTTTGTTGTCCCTAGGCTTTTTTTGCCATCTACATCGATGCAAAATTTTAACATTCTCATAAAATCTCTTTTTAAAAATTGCGTTCATGCTCAAAATTTAAATTCCGGGCCCCGTAGCATGGGCTATGTTGCCAAAATAAGACCATGTCGTTAAGACAATGGCTTAAACACAAAACTATGCACCAACAAACACTTAGCCTTTCGACTTAACAATGGTTTTGTTGGGACGCAGTGAAGCAGCAGCATTGATGGAGTTTCTCACGACCCGAGTCGGGTTTCCGAACTCGGGCGTCAGAGTCCAAAATTTTGTCTCATACTGAAGCTATTCTGTCTCTGAAACCAGCCCACAATGCGGTGGTGACCTCCGCGGTGTTTGCCCCCGACCCCTCGAGGATCCTGAGGCAGCTGGAGAGGGACCAGGAGGAGGTCATGGCAGACCACAAGTGCTACGTGATGGTCAGCGCAGACTACAACGGGAACATCAAGGTCTTCCTCCACAAGCCCAAGGCCGCCTCATAACTGTCTAGTCTCTGTACAGCTCGATAGAACTTTTGTATACAACTGTTGTTTGCTCTGAATTCAATTCTGGAAATTTTAAAGGCATTGCATGTACTTACATTTGCAGCTGTCGTTATATTTTATTAAAATTTGCTTATTTTATTACGATGTGTGTGCTTTTTTTCTCTTTTCGCATCTCGGCCGAGCGCTTCCCGAAAATGGACCTCCGTCTCGAAACTGTCGACGGAGGATATCGTCTCCTTCCCTTGCCGTCATGCCAAAATGAAGTTTTTGGCGCTTTGATGTCAAGAAATCACCAGATTCAGTTTAAAAATTTGAATTCCGTAGAGAATCTCCTTTCATTTTACCAAAAACGGCTTCCGATGTCGATGTCGGTTTTGACATTTTTAGGCATCCCCCTCCCGGTTCGAAACTATATTCTTTAGCCTTCATTTTACAGAGTTTTCCCGGGAAGATCGCCCACGGTTCGGCTCCGGGAGGAATGCTGGAAATCCGAGCTTCATGGCAAAAACTTTCAGACGAAAAAAGTCCCACTTTTTTTGTAAAATGATGCTAAGCAATAACGAGAAAAAAGTTCTGGAACTGACTCCTGCAATCCAGTTCGAAAATTGAAATTAAATGAGGAACGATATCATCTTTGCGAGTGAATGTTTTTTTTATCGTAACGGCGTCTCGCGACTCGGAGCCGATCGTAGACGAGGAAAATATGAACATTATGTTGCTCCACTATCATCTTGTCTACTCGATTTTCCAGGTAAAAGTGCTGATTTTGCGGCGGTAAATATGGGTTTGATGAGTTGTATAATTCATTATGGACGGTCCTTTAGAGGGTGAATTTTGTAAAATGACGGACGAAACGTGGTCGATAATTTTGTTTTATGCTGAATAGTAGAAGAAATTGAACCGTGGCTCCAGAAAATATATTACGGAAAGGTTCCGGTATGATTCGTGGGTCGGCCACCTTTCGGCTCGGCGACATTTTTTTCGACTCTGATCCATGCTTGAGCGTGGTTTTCTTGATCGGCATGGAACAAAGTTTCGCAAAAAATTTTTGCTACAGCTTCAGTATATAAACCTAGTGTTGACGCCCATTTTTCTTTCTTTTTTTTTTTTTTTTGCAATAACTCGCCAAGTATGTTGTCTTGTATATCAGAAATAATGGGTCATTGATTTTTCATTTGGTTTGCAAGCAGAAAATGAAAAACTGTGTTTATAAAGTACACAACTAAATGAGTGAATCCATTCCTACTCACCTAAAAAAAGGAAAGTTGGTTGCATGACCGACTTGGATTTTCTTTAACCTTTTGGATCCAGGCTGTTTTTTGGAAGTTTTTCTTTAGACCCAGGTAGTACGACAGTTGAACCACTGATTTCTTTTCCATTGAAAAGAGAAGGTGTAAACTGTCGCACCAGACTTATGAAACCTTGAAAAAATCCGCGGCTCCAAAGGATTTGAGTGAATATTTCAACCCCCTCCTCTCAAGAAAAAAGACTTATGGTACAACATGTGTACCGCCCGCTTCCTAAAAGTTAAATTTGGCACACAGGTTGATTATATAAAGGCAAGGAAAAGTCAAAATTTTTAGGTTCCTGCTCAACTTATTTTCTGAGATACAGGCCCTCAAAGTTAGTCCGCCTCGTCAAAATACTAAAAAACCTGATATTTAATCATTTTTTCTAAAAAATTACTCGTGCAATATAAAAGTGTTAGGTATCTATGGAAACTAGTTACTCCAGGCATTCAGAAAAAAATACTAGAACACTTATGATGAACATTGCTAAGGTACAGGGCTCTTTGAAGTTGCCACCACAAAAACTGAGTCTTTATGATTAGGTTCTAAACCAAAAATCGAAAATATTAAGAAAAAAAAGCTATAGGAAGAAATAATTGATGACTCACTAATGAAAATACTGCTAAGTAATACATTATCACAAGTAGCTAACTCAATATTGGATCTTACTATTCAAATATTCATTAGGGAAAGATTAAAATGCAATCACTATCATTTTTATGTAAACACATTTTCAAGCAACATTTACAGTTCAAAAGTTTAACCAACTGAAGGGTTTTTTTTAGAGGAAAGTATGCTTAAAATGAATGATCAAAATTGTTAATTCATAAACATCAAACATTCTAAAGTTTCTTCAATTAGCTTATTTGAAGCCTAGAAATTAGCCCCAGCAAGCAAAACTTCTTGCCTCAAGATTGACGTGTCAGGAAAGCAATCTTGCTTCAAGATTGTTATGTTACTGATTTTCGATTGTCAGAGTCTTGCCACAAGATTGTCCGACAAGGAGCATGCAACCAACCTAATATCAAGAAAGTAACAAGATAGGTTGTCATTTTCTTGATATGCAATCTTGCATAAAGATTGTTATAACAAGAAAATATCAAGATCTTGACATTTTCTTGTCATAACAATCTCTATGCAAGATGATATTGCTTTTGTAATCTTGCACAAAGATTGTTATAAGAAGAAAATATCAAGATCTTGGAATTTTTTGGCATGACAATCTCTATGCAAGGAGTTTTATTTATTTATTTATTTGTTATTTTCACTTCAAATTCACGAATTAAATTTCATTCTTAAAACTTTTTCTGTTATTCTTCAATATTGATAATTTTTCTAGCTGAAGAATTTTTTTAAAGCTGTCACATGATCGGAAATTCACATGAAGATATTTTTGTTTGTTCTAATTGTAATTTAATTGTATAAAATGAAAATGTCTACATTAACTTCAGATTAAACTTTACATCTTAAATCTGGTGTTTCATTTTGGCTTGTAGACTTCAAAAAAGTGTTAAGCAATTAGTTATAACCTAATTTATTTTAATTGAAAATTTTTTTAATTTATTTTAATTGATTTTTTTGCAATCAATATTAAATATTTTCTTCTTCTTACCCTTATTATTATTATTATTATTATTTATGCTTAATAGAAGTAGGCTTAGTAAAAATATGGCGCAATATTTGATTTATTTTTAAATTTATGATTCTTTTAGTGCTACAAAGACATAAAATGCCTAATTAGGATTAATTGAGGAGCATTAATTGTACCGAAATAATCAACAAAAAATTTAAATTATATCCTAGATAGATATGTCAGCTTTAAAAATACTGTGTAGACAAAAAATCAATTTATCTTAAGGAATAACATAAATAGTTAATGAATAAAATTTAGCTTACTCGTGAGCTTGAAGAGTGGTTATGATAAAATCTTTGCAGGTAATCCCTTGTTGTCAGCCACGTTTAGGAACGAAAATCTTTACTGTCACCCATTTCTGCAATTGATCGCTAATCGGTAGCGATATGGATTGTATAGCAGCGAAATATGCAGTCATCGAATAAATGCAGTAATAGGATCATAAATAAATAACTTTAAAATGATATTGCACGCAACAATGAAACACCGAATTTTAACAAAGCCTAAATCGTATTCACGTCTCCACGTGCAGCGCTCGCTTCACGTTGAAGAAGGAAAAAAACCGGAACGTTCGGAGTAAAACTCTGCGCATGCGCCTCTCTCCTGTTGTGCGCGCTAATGATCTTGACGGCGACAATGAGATATCAAGAACAACTTGACGCTGACAAGATCTATGCAATCATGATATTGCAAGACGAAATCAATATTGATATGTCAAGATGTATGCAAGATTGCATAAAGATTGTTATAACAATCTTTATGCAAGATTAAATACGCAATCTTGACGCCGTCAATACGATATCAAGATCCGTCAAGATTGTTGCAAGAAGTTTTGCTTGTAGGGGCTAACTAACGAAATGCAGACCGAACGTATAAGCCAGGTTCACACTGGCCCCGGACGGACGGAAAACGGCCCGGACACGGAGTGACGTCACCCGGGCCGGGAAAAACGGTTGTCAATTCACACTGCAGAAAATCTGTCACGGGCAGAAACTTTGTAACCAATCAAATCGCTTACTGTCGGCCTATCGGTGCTGTATTTAGACATCAACTTCTTAAGCAGACAGCGTTATCAATTTGTAGCTAACATGAACTAATGATATTTTTATGATATTCGTATAAATGCAAAAAACTGCAGCTTAATGGGATTTTACACATGGCAATATTTCTACATTTCCGAAGATATATTAAACGATTTAAATTTCAGGATTAATAAGAGCAAGCAAATAGAACAAGGATTTTACTCAGTAAAATAAATAGCAAAAATTACGTCAAATTATTTCCGTAAATGATTCAAAACCAATGGTACGATGATCTCCAAAGTGAAATTAAAGAATAAGAGAATGCTTTTTTTTTTAAACAGAGAGTGGTTTCAAAAATAAA